>JAHZNF010000098.1:0-22174 GCA_027744215.1 Troglopedetes dispersus | reverse complement strand
TCCACGATCATCGAAAGTTATTTATTACTCTACCTGGATAGGCTCTTCGTTCCCATTAGGCTTCAAATATCCTAATTTAAATGAACAGAGAGTGAATTAGTTTTGCTAAAATTTAATAAACTTAGACAAAGTTGTCGCAAACGTGGATTCCTGTACCAGATTCCTCAGCCTGACTTCCAAGGGAGTCTTCCCACAAGTACCTATACGTGCCTGAAGAAACAAACGACAATTTCAAAAGATAAGCGTTTACGTTTCAATGTAGGTCACCTTTCAAGAAAGTGAAAGTTTCTATCATGCTTTACTTTCTGAAGGTTTTCAGAACCTGTTGCTATTGTATCGTAATATATAAGGTAACAGATCAGTGAGACGTACCATCGCCGTTATTTTCGGACTCCGAGCGTATAATGAGAATCTGGAGAAAAAAATACACCCTGGATTAAAACGTAATCAGGAATTTTTCAGAGAGATACCGAAAATCATCTAATTCCAACCAAGCTCGGCCGACATTGATCTTTGAGCTTGGCCCATTTCCAAATTCATTCCCCGAATATTATTTACAGTGACCTGATATCAACTGTCGTAGACATGAACTTCCGTCATGGTCCTTGTTAACAGGTGATTTAAATTTATACTTAAAATGCTTATCCTAAACCTGACTTGCAGATTGTTTTAATTAATTTGTAATTGTGTACCTCTTCCCCACGTTGACCCCCAGAAGGTGGTGGTCCTTGAGGTCGGCGAGGCCGGCCGAACTGGGCGGCACCCAGGCACACAAGGGCGGAGAAGACAATCAACTAAAACGCACAACAAAAAAAGGCACAACACATCACTATTTTTTTTACTCAAACTCGTTGCGTTTCTTGAAATATTTTTTTACAAGACACAAACCACTGTTGAAAAAAAACTTGCGCAGTTTGTATTTCCATAAATATTTAAGAATTCCGAAAATCCCAAAAGACCCCGTGTACATTAATAAATTGTTGTGCACTCACAGTTTTCATAATTTCTTTGTTCAGCTTTTTATATTTGTAAAATGTCTGTCGGCAGTTTTTTTTTATCCTCGTTCTTTTTGACAGGATGTTTCCAAAAGCAAAGTTGTTGAGACGCTGATGCTGAAACTAGGGATAACCCTTCCCTTTTATATGACTTCGCAATCCCCCACTTTATTCCTATTATCTAGTTTTTTAAAAATATATATATATTTTACTTCTGGTGCAAATAAGTAACATGTATCCCAATTTGCGTGTACTTGTCTTGGCTTTGGATATTTGCATTTTTGCATCCTTGTCATAATCATCCTCATCGACATTATTATCCCTTTTTTTTCTTTGCAAAAAAAAACTGCGAAACAGACTACGTCATACGATATTGTTCCATTCCATGCAACATTGCTCGCTCTTTTTTAAAAAAAATATATATATAAATATGATAGCTTACTGCATCCATGTGGACTCAGTAGTGAATCTATCTATCATACTATTATGATTATTACATATACTACCCAGAAAATTGCGCTCTTTCTATCGTGATTAGAAAGAGGCCGACACACATCATCGTATTACATATTTTTGACGAAAAGAATACTCGTGATGAAGCGTTAATAAGATAAGAGCGACAATAAAAAGTAAAACCCCTCCTGGGTAGTAATGACATAAGGGTATGGAAAGATAGAGGTAGCAGCAATAGGCATTGCTAACCCTAATAAAATATGTGTGGTACGGAAAGCCAAAAGTAAAGCATCTTGCAGTTCACGACGAGTACCTATTTTGCTCCTTCTTTTGCACGCAGAGATGCTCCTAGCTGTGAATTCAAAGGCAAAAATCTCCTTAACCCACCCTTGTGTCCACAATGATAAACGCATTTGAAGATGAAAGAATACGTTTGGGACGTGAAAGGGAGGTTGCGAGAAATACAATCCAACATTTCATTTCGTATATGGTTCAATTTACCAATATGGAGTAGACGCCATATATTGGTGCATCACCATCATCACTAAAAGAACTTTTTTGCATCATGGTAAAGGGCACACATTAAAAAAATTACAGACAAGTGTGCACATGCAAGACAACAATAAAAAAATGCAATCAAGGGGCGCAACATAAAATAAAATTGGCGTGAAAGGGAGGTTGCGAGAAATACAATCCAACATTTCATTTCGTATATGGTTCAATTTACCAATATGGAGTAGACGCCATATATTGGTGCATCACCATCATCACCACCGCTCCAAGTTGCACGAGATTGCGCACGATCTTCTTCCCCCCACATCTCCAAAATAAAAGAACTTTTTTGCATCATGGTAAAGGGCACACATTAAAAAAATTACAGACAAGTGTGCACATGCAAGACAACAATAAAAAAATGCAATCAAGGGGCGCAACATAAAATAAAATTGGCACTTTTTGGGAAAATAAAACAAGGCAAAAGGTACGTATGCAAAGTAAGTACAACAAATTAGCAATGTAAAATGCTATAAATATTTATTGTAAACTGATATAGAAAATGAGATTATGAAAAAAACATCATAGATATGCATCGGATTGTTTTGTGAGTCAACGTGATTTTGGTGATGTGTTGGGAAAAAAAAGTTGTTGAATGCAATTTTGGAATTAGATCGTCTTCCTTTTACTTCCATTTTCTTTGCACAATACATGTAACCTTTATTTTTTTTCTTATCATTTATTTTTGTCAAAAGTACAACAATCAGAAATGTCCAAAAGAGATAACAGCGACTTTAGGTACCTTCCTGGGCAAATGCTCTTGATAAGAAGGTGATGGTTCGATAATTTTTGTGAGTGCGCGCGGTAGGTATGCACAAAAGACTGCATGTCATGTAATGCAATTTATTAACTCTAGACTTTGCGACACTTTTTTTAATAAGTCAGTTCCACAGCAGAACAAATAAAGTGCAAGATTTCAGGATCATATTTATTATGCTACATGCAAAAACCACTTGTCTACTCTCTTGTCTATTATTCTTTCGTCTGTTGTTTTTTTTTTGTTGTCTTTCATTTTTATTCCACAGTGTCACTCACTTCATCATCACCACAGAACCATTCAACTTGGTTATCTTCATCAACGACATCCAAAACGTTTTATTTATTGCCATCAGGTAAAAAAAAGATGATGAACAAGTTTTCTGATCATTGTAGTCAGTCCTTCTTCAATTTCCATTCTCGTCATTATGACTATTTTTTTATTACTATTATTTTATCAGCATTAGCCGACGAATTAATGTCCCCTTCTTTGTATTTTTTTTATTTAAAAAAATGAATGGAGAGGAACAATTGAAAAAAAGCTTGCGAATATTTTTCACGAAAACGAATGTTGGTCTTTGGTTGAATGCTCTTCAGATTCCATGACTTATCCCTACATTTTTTTGGCAATATTCTTGGATGGTACATGTGGATCTACTGGTGACATAACACTAATCTCATCATGCACACTTATTTTATGCATAAATTTACGATATTATTATTAGGGAGCAAAAAAAAATTAAATCCTGTGATTGATACATTCATCATCATCACTGTTGTATCAAAAATTGGTGATGTTATGTTGGTTAATATTGGTCCTCGTAATTGTGAGAGCTGTGGTCAATGTGACGGGTCTACAAAAGAGAGGAGGCACACGACTCATAAAAATGAAATAATCGAGTAAGACTCTCATCTTCAGTTGAAGATTGTGATTTATTACGTGCACTTGGGCAAAATGCTACATGGAATCTCGTATGCGTTATTATTATTATTTTTTAGTCAGTACCGTGCTTATGATTGGGTTTTCTTTGAACATTTTTTTTTAACCGTTTCGAATGTACATATTATTATGTTGCTTGTATTCAGTTGTAATTTGTGAGAAGATTATGCATATTGCCTGCAACGTGTGCTTTGTCCACTTTTTTAAATGTCAATTACAATGCGTGCATGTAAAACAAGCTTTTTTTTAAAAAAAACTACAAAATGGCAAAAAAAAGCATAAATCTTAATTTTTTTTTGAAATGTTGGTCCATATAATAATTACATTATGAGTCGATGTACAACAATAAAAGCGTTTTTAGTTAGTTATTTCAATAATGATATGTTTTTTCATCAACATCATCATCATCTCTGAAAATGGTAGATCACGTTCCGTTTTGTGTCTTTAAATAGCTAATTGAAGATAGGTACGCCCTTTACACAAGAAGCTGGCTCACGGGTATTCAAAAAAAAATACAGTGGACGAGTGTATGTTGTTAGGGTTGGGTCAAAATCTAGGTCAGCAATTAAAAATCTTGCGTTACATGATCAAGACGACTATGATGCATTGTCAACTGCACTACTATTATTGGGAGAGAAGGCAAAAAGAAAAATGCAACAAGTTTTTTTTTGTACACTTTTATGATTGCAGTGGCCATGTTTCAAGAATCATCATCATAATATCATGAATCAACTATTATTACGTGTGTGCAATTTGTTTTTTGGAAAAAGTTGAAAATCACAATTTAAGATAAGAAGCAGTTCATTATATTTTATTGATTGTTTTGTCGAATTGCGCAGGAAGTTGAAAGGTAATTGTAATATAAGAAAAGCACTAATTAAGGGATTTTTCAAGGCATGATAATCATCGGAGGACGACTCTTCTACCAAAAACGAAGATGATCACCAAATTGGTGATGGCCCGTGATTACCTTCAAAGTAGTAGTAGTAATTTACATAAAATGAAGATACTGCAATTTTTATCTTTTTTTTTGCAACCACTTTTACTTTTGTTGACGAGTTCTTATCAAAATGTATTTAAAGGGAAAATGGTCGTTTGAAAAGGCTAATCCAATAATGATCTAGTTCATTATTGGCATTGTTGTGGAGTTAGTTTGAATAACCTTCACTTGTTAAACGGATTTGAACGAAATCTTTTAATTACGGTGTGTCCATTTCTAGTCCTTTTTTAAAGGAATACCAGTGACATGATGACTCTTGTCTTATCATTGTTGTTGTAAGTAAAAATAGCCTAAGCATTCATTATTACTACATCCATCCAATTTCAAATTACCATTCATGTAAGCTTCCATCATCAAGACAACACGATTATGAAAATTGCCAACATCAAACCTTGACCTGTACCAAACAAGAAAGCAAAAAATGTAGTGGAAAAGTTTTGTCTACAACATCTTTTGGCATGTCGAAGCTGCCAAAACACCACTACATACTTCAAGCAAATCCCCGTCACTGAGACTAAACGTAGCGTAATAAATGTGAGAGGTTTCCTATTCCATTCCTGTTTCTCTGTGACACATGAGCAATGATATGACAATTTTAGTAAAAAGTTGAATTAGAAGGCTCTCGTGGTTTTTTTTTCTCTTCTATAAGAAAATGCAATTAGTCTTGTGGATGAAAAAGTGTCATCATCATATCATCGTTCTCCTCATCTTCACATATATATATTCCCATACTGCACTTCTTGCTCCCGATCGTGACCATTTAAGAATTTCCCCTTGAGCACACTTTTTCCTCTCTTGTCTGACATGTTTGAGCACAAAAGTATGTGTTATTTACAAGTTCAAAGAATTTAACTTGGGTGCATGCTGCACAAAACAAATTCAACCTGCACCAACCAATGCATATGTCATCAATAATAATATCATGAATGTAAATAAATGCCACACTCCAATTACCGTCATTGTGAACATGGTCGTCATCATCATGTTTGAGAAAAGTTTGTTGTTGCACATTCTATTGTGGTGTAAACTTTAAAAAAAAATGTTTGCCAACTCATGCATAAATGATCCATTTCAATAATTAAATGATTACGATGATGAGCAGTTGTTCATACTTACTAAAATTATGATTGAGCACCACCACCACCAAGATGAGAACAATGCGATATGTATATGGTCATTATTAGTGCAGATTATAAGGGGATCATCCCCAAATCCATAAAAATAATATATACAGGCCTTCTCTGAATAACGATAAATTTTCAAAATGGCCAATTTAATTCACTTTCAGAACTAATACGTCATTTGCGAATACATTTTCAGAGTAACATTTTCGAAACAATAGTCGCGTAATTGAGGGGGTTATGTACGACATCCAGAGAGAAAAAAAACTAAAGCGTCAACCATGATAAGCATAGTTTTTCGTTCTTCCCTTAACGTAGTTTCTCTTTGCCATTCACAAATTGTGAAATCAATGGCAAGAATTACAATTCGATAATGAGAGTATTTGTAATTGTGCCAATCTTTGCACACAAATGTGCATTTGGATTTTTTCTAATAAGATGCAAGGTCGCAAATCATAACTACGTACATACGTTTAATTGACTATGAAAAATGACGATGAAGTTTATGAGTATGCTTTGCATAATATGGTGCTGTAATCTCAGATAACTGTTCCTCGAGTTTCCTGCACTGATTTTTTTTTCAAACACAAACAATACTTCTTTGGTTTCACAGTCAAATTCTGGCGCTTTGTTCGAAACATCAAGGCGACGAAAGCAAGCACACTGAACTTGTCGTCATCAATGCATGCAAAGTCTGACAAGCGTCGCTAGACTTTTTGAGACTATGTTTGGCTACATTAAAGTGTCCAAATTTCCTAATTTAATGAAGATTCTTTAATTAATGTGATCGATGTCCGTTCATCAAGATACCTTTCTCTTAGCATTTTTAGCATACAATTATGCAATGTAGAAACTTGTGAGAAAAAAACTTGGTAGGTTTTGAAGAAGATGACGGCAAAATAATTTATGAATTGTCAAAAGGTGAAACTTAATTATTCTTGTAAAAACAAATAAATAGACGCTGCCCTTCTTCTAGCCATTTTAGTTCCATATAAAAAGTAACAGCGTCACTTTTAGGGAAAAACATTTTCAAAAAAACATGATTATATTGCACATTTATTGAAGATGGGTAGTAAAAAATGGGACTTTAGAAAGGAACACAAATCTACTATGAAGAAAGACTCATCTGAGATTATGCAGTCAACATACTGCTGAATCGTCATGCTGAATTTGGACTATCACTTTTGGTGATCAACATCTTCATCTGCACAAGGCGTCGGCAGGAATTATATGGGATTGAATTGAATGGAACGCACGAGTTGCAATAATCTGATTATCATAATTATAAATCAAAGAGGTGTATTATAATACAGAATTGTGTAATTAGACTGCTTAGACTTGGTTAAAAAGAAGATGCAGCATCCCAAAAAAAAATTCTCATCATCTTTTTTTTTCTGGCGATGGTTTGACTGAATTCCACCTCGTCATTTGTATATTAAAATGTGTGGCGTAGGAGCATCCACAAATATTGCGCATCTCATTTCATTGTCCCCCAAATTCAAAGTTAAGAATCCTTTCGGCAGCAGCAGCAGCTATTATATATTTGCCACGTCTCCTTAAACAAGTCGATTCTGTGACAGAGTTCATTTCCATAATGTTCCCATTGATCTTGATAAATATGGCCCTTGTACAACCGTGCCTTCTTTTTCGAGCGTAGTACGGTAGAATCTTCACTAATTTTTTTTTTGTAAAGGTTGTAAAAATTTGAGACACTCAAAGACACTTAATCAACAATTAAGTAATGTCGCGTAAAAAAAGATTATTACGTATTCCAATGGTTTACCTTGTTCGTTCGGGCTAAAAAAAATTCGTTCCAATTCTCTCAAATTTTTGATGGCCAAAAAACGGTGAGCAATATAAATGACTGGCTTTTTAACAATAGATTATTACATAATGGATATTATTATCCAGTTGTCAAAATCTGTTAAATTAGACAAGTCTACTTTCAGAAATTTTTTTTCTAAAAAAACAATGAAAGGTGACCCGCCTCCCGAAGACCGTCAGTCAGCAGCATCCAAGATGTCTTCATTTTTGGTGTTTTTGTCAATTCAATAATTGACAGGGAACAACGCAAAAATTGGTATATGAGCAAGTGTAAAGGAGGCAGAGACCTGATGCCTCTTTTGTCATGTTTTATATCTCCTCCTTCAATCTTTTTAAATCCCTTTGTCCCTACCCAAAAATTTCTTCATGCTGGGTTACATTGTTTGTACTCAATTCATTACATGATGTATGTGTTTAATGGAAGCAATTGGAAAATAGTAAAAAAAAATTTGCATAGATGTACGCATTTAATTATTGTCCTCAAGATAATTGCATTTGTTGTAAGCGCCAGACACTTTATCTGCCAGAACAAATATTCAGGTAAAAAAAACATTCAATTCAGAAGCACAACATTATATTATATTTTATATGATTATGATGGTGATTGCAATTTATTGCAAAAAATTCATTTTTTTCTTCTTCTTCTTCTTTAAAAAGTTTGTTTATTATTACGTATCGTCATAATTATCATCATGCTTGTTACTTGTGGCCAATATGTTGGTGGCAGAGAAGAAGTAAAAGTAATAACAATAAAAATGCAACGTTAATTAGAAAAAAAGAAAAGGATGCAGTATATGTTCAACCAAAAAAAACCAGTAGGTATCATTATTTTTATTGTAGTCATTCCTTTCTTATAACGTACGCTATTGTCCTGCCGTGACCACAAGTTATTAGAATATATCATTATTATTATCACTAGAAGGGGGCACGTTCTACGAACGTGGTAGCAAGCAACAGAGAATCGTTATGGAAAAAATAAAAGGATAGGATAAATCTGAATGAATAGTGGTAGTGTCTTTCGCCAGACTTTTCGACCTTTGACCTAACTGCTCGACTGGTTAAAACAAAAAATATATTTCCTATGATACTGGTTTGGTTGTAAATGCAAAATTGATATGTGCAGTCCACAAACAATGCTTCATGGCAACGGAAAGCAAGACAAATTTAGACTCTCCCTGATTATTTTATTTTCCAAGTGAATGAAATCCGAAGAATGTAGTGTAGAAGTAATGTGGAAGAGTGTGGAAGCAAAATGGAAGGGAACCTCATACTTGCTTACTTACATAGCGGATTTCTGAGATAGATAATGCCAAAAGATATTCACCAAGCAAAACTCTTTAAAAATAACAAAAACCGAAGCGAAAAGATTTTCCATCGGGATTCGAAATTTCCAACATCTTAAATCATCTTTACGTATGAAAGTACATAGTCGTAAGGATGCCATCACCTCAATCACAATATGAACAGGTGCACATCGAAGACATACTGGCACACACTTGGAGAAATGATGATTGGCATTTTAAGTCCAGTACATTTTCCAAAGATTAAGCAGAGTGAAGAATGTGGAAGCATTGTGGAGGAGTGTGGAAGTAATGTGGAAGAGTGTGGAAGTATTGTGGAAGAGTGTGGAAGCATTGTGGAAGAAGGTGGAAGCATTGTGGTAAGAGTGTGGAAGTAAAACGGAAGAGCATTTCTACCAGACATACATACATACTTACTTACTGACTCAGTTTCTTGGATTGCGCATTAATTAATAAATCCTCATCCCTGGCATGTGTAATGTGCAGGTAAGTATGTGTGCATTATTGCTCGCATTTATTGTCCCTCTTGTGTACTTTACCGCTCTATCCTCACCTTCTGAGTATCGCCACTTAATGGGATTTGGGACACCATCTTCACAAAAATCGTCTTGTTTTCTTGGAAGAAGTCGTATGCAATAAATTAATTTTAGTACAAATTAAGACTGGTACAAATTTTTGTATTTGTTTTCACCCTGTGCTCATTGATTCTTTGTGGATACACTTTTTCATTTCCACAACGATCAAGGAGTGCTGTTGTGAAGACATTTGTCCTTCACAATCTCGGAACCGATGAAGATTTGAGGAGATTCTCATGATGACGAAGGTGATGAATGGTTATGAGGAGGAAGATGAGGAGTGAAGATTCGCCCATATCATCTTTAAAAATAATTTACAACTGGCGTGACCTCGCCAGAGATGACACAAGAAAGAATATCACCAGAAGCAAATCTTTCAATAGGTGTTTATGGAAGGTATTGTGAGTGATGATGATGATGATAATGATAAAAATAATGATTGTGTGTAGCAAAACTTTAAACTGCCACAAGGTGGAAATCTCATTTTTGATGGGATTCAACATCTTTTGCTTTGTCATTGTGGTAATGAAGTCAACTTGAACTTGGAAGATATTATAATTGCGTGAGGATGATATTGGATCTAGAACTTCTACCGTGATAACAAAATACAAAAAAATAACAGGAATATTTTCAGACGACTGAGTGGTGTTATTAGGTAGTAAATGGTGTATGCATCCTTTGCTTGCATGTTATTACTTTGTATTTTGCTATTCGCGAAAACTGGAAATAAAAATGAGAGGGTATTCTTTGTTAGCACGGTTCTTTTTTTCTGCAATTTATTGATTCCTGTTAATTATTAGAAGATGACTCTTCTGCCATTATTATTATGATGACAATGGTCTCTTAAAGCATTGACCAGTATACTTGTAACAGTCATTAATCTTTACCTGGTTGTACAAAGTACCTGGTTGGAACTCGTTTAGAGATATTGATATTTTATTTAATTGGGGTAAAGGTCGACAGAATGCACAAATGTACTCGTTTACGAGTAGAGGTCCTACATAGTGGTCACTAAAAATCTTTTCCTAATTCCAGTCTGTTCATTTCTGAGTTACTTGAATGGCAAGAAATATAAGGAAAATTCTCAAAGTCTTCATGTTCACATGAGCAAGTATTTTTTTAATCCAGGGTAGGTAGGTTGATAAGTTTCTCACCAATAGTAATTATTTTGGGGAGCTCATTCTTTGTGACAATTGCGGATGTTTCCTTTATGTGTTGGGTCACCAGATTTGCATAATATATCTCTGCCAAGTAGAACTTGCTTTAAAAGACTCTCGATTTGAGCTTGCAGCATGACCAATTCATCAATCTAATGACAGCCGTAAATTGAATCCAATGCGCTGCACATGTTTAATGTGAACTTGTGCTACGACGAACGAACGCCTGAGTATTTTGGAAGATGGCAAAGGCACAAAAAAGTAGGGAAAAAAGAAGAATTATAGTCTTAGATAATATTAAAGGGTGCACAGTTCAATGTGACTGCCATCAACGTTGTCCTAATTATCCAGCTACTTTTTTTTATATTTCTTCATATTGCGACAGTAATTGCACACAATTAAAGCACATTCAGATAGATATAGAACATTGAAGTTGAAAAGAAGATGAAACGAAGGTCTTGTTCTCTTTGGTATAATTTTTTAATCAAGTGAGACGAAAACCCTTTTTTTCCATTTGGTATTCAAAGGTCAACGGGAAAAAATGAATGAGAAGATGACTCCCATTTATCATCATTATCACTAGCAGGATAAATTTATTGTGCTTGAGTGTTAGCACATCAGAGAAAAAATCTAAAGAAAAAGATGGGTACATCATTAACAACGGTGGTGCGAAGATGCCCATCTCAACTTTATTAGATAAGCAATCTTGCTACTATACTTCAATCGTCAAAACAAGAACATAAAAATATCAATGTGCATACTTACCTTGTTTAACAATCATATAATGTCTGTACTTAGTGGTCACAATATTCAAGAACTGCTTGATTTTATTGGTTGCATGTTGGCTGATAAATTGTATCAGTAAAAAGAAATGTTAAATGGATTGAAGGAATTTGTAAACGAAATGTAAAGTACTTCACACTACCAACCAACCAACCTGTGTGTGCTGAGTAGATAATGCAGAAAATAAATGAATGAAAAGTGACTCAAACGCGGCTCACATTTTGTCGTTTGGCGTGCGTGAACTTGCAAGTGGGCGGTATATAGTAGGTTATCGTTCTAGCGATTATCGTCTCTTTCGCTGAACAATACTCAGATAGATATGGTAATAGAATTTTCTTGCTACTATACTTCAATCGTCAAAACAAGAACATAAAAATATCAATGCGCATACCTACCTTGTTTAACAATCATATAATGTCTGTTCTTAGTAGTCACAATATTCAAGAACTGCTTGATTTTATTGGTTGCATGTTTGCTGATAAATTGTATCAGTACAAAAGAAATGTTAAATGGATTGAAGTAATTTGTAAACGAAATGTAAAGTACTTCACACCAACCTGCGTATGCTGAGTGCAGAAAATAAATGAATGAAAGCATAAGTGACTCAAACGCGGCTCACATTTATCGTTTGGCGTGCGTGAACTTGCAAGTGGGCGGTATATAGTAGGTTATCGTTCTAGCGATTATCGTCTCTTTCGCTGAACAATACTCAGATAGATATGGTAATAGAATTTTCTATTGTATTTGATTTGAACTTGGATAAAAAGTGGTTTGGTAAGAAATCAAGTCGTCTGACATGATTTGAGAAGATGGTTTTGATGATGAGTGCAAATTGCAGGTCTTCTGCTGATAGTCATCTTCTCGCATCTTCGAAGTGAAAAAAAACGCACCACGATCATCATCATCTCCCGTCGCTATGAATCAAAGGGACAGTTCATCAATGGACACGCTACTCATTGTAGTAGTGGTTATAGTAGTGTGGAATAAAAAAAATGGAAGCAGATGACCCAGAAGCGTAAGAAAATGGAATCGCAATATTGCTCACAACAACAGTTCACCATTATAAAATATATATCAGTGGCCAAAATTTCATCCTCTTAGTGTACAACATAATTTTTTTTTCAGAATTTATTGGGCAAAAAATAAACGAGAATAGGATTATTATGCAGAAATAAACAAGCAAGGGCACACAAGGTTAACTCATCGTTCGTTCGTCAGTTAAAATTTTGTACACATGCCGTCAGTTTGCTTTGTTTTAATGTAAAACATGAGGCTAATTGTTGCTCTTTTGTTTTGGGTTGGTTTGGTGGGTGATGGTGTGAACGTGTGAGTCCACTCCACTTTCATTTTTTTTATTCTGCTCCTATGCTATGCGTGTCTCCTTATTCCCCAATTTTTTTTGTTGTTGCAAAACTCTACTACAGAGCTGGTTGTAATGGGGGATTTCTTTTGACAAGGAACAAGGTGTTAATGCCTTGTCGCGACACATGCACTTGTCGACCACACCAAGAAAAAAATTACCTCAGCTATTTTTTGTGCAAAAGCTCCTTTTTGCATACGTAAATGAATTTAGTATTTAAGCTTGTCCATTGTAATGTGATCACACTACTATCCTTATTTTTTTTTATTCTAGTAAATTACATATTCATAAATAAGATAGCTCCGTATAATAGTAATAATAGTGGTGGTGGTGGCGATAATAATCATAATTTTCAGTGAAGTGGTTAATCAAAATGCAAAAACGTTTTTTCACAAGTTCACCACAATTTTTAAGCGTGCGAGAGAACCACAGCTACCATTTCAAGCCACATTGGTTTTTTTTATTAAAATAATATTCATTTTGCGTTAATAATCATTTAAATTATGTGAATACATACATATATGGAACATATTTATATTTTAATTAAGATAATTCGCTAGCCGCTCCACAGCAAAAAAAAAATTACTAAGTAAAGACAAACGGTTGTTTTTTNTTAATTAAGATAATTCGCTAGCCGCTCCACAGCAAAAAAAAAATTACTAAGTAAAGACAAACGGTTGTTTTTTTAAAGAATCTTGACAAGATTAGTTGGCACAAAACTTGGACAAGCCGTCAGAATTAAAACAATCGTCGGGTTGCAGTGTGCTTTATTATTCCTTAGGCCTAATACGATTTTTTTTGGCACTTGGCAAATTTATTTTGTTATAGTTTACTTCGAGTCACATTCATTGTCAGGATGGGCATCCAAATAAAGGAACGGTCAAAATTTACAAATCTTTGACAAAAAGATTTAACATGTTGATGAGTATTCTTAAATAATTTGCATGTCTTCATTGAAATCAGCCTCACAATTTTCATGCTTTTTATTACCCACACTCAATTCGCACACTCAAGTTATATCTTTCAAGAGTGATAATAATTGTTGTTCCAAGGGATTAAAGAAATAAGAGTTAGTAATTCCAAGCGTGTTCTACCAATGCTTCTGTGATCCATTTGCGGGTTAATTTATGCTATGCATTAAAATTCACATAAACACTCACACATTTAATTTGTCGGGTGGACATTACATCCTCGTTCGCATTTTTTATTTATTTTTGAATGTGGCTGACCTTTTACTTCGCTTTCGTCTTTTTTTGGCCGGTGTCCCTGGTCAATCGAAAAGTTCAATATGCGTGAAACAAGCACAGAAAATTGAAACATTTTTTGGATCACACCCTAACCGCCAGCAAATTGAAAGAAATGAGGAGCATATTTTTTATTACATTACCGCTAGAAAAATTGTGAATAAAAACCTTTGATGGTGAGTACGTATCGTGTGTAGTTAAATAGATGCAGGCTATTTTCATAATTACATTTTTTTCTGGGGAATAACGTTGATTCATGCGTATTGGTTGCACTATGTCGACAGCTCTTGTCGCCTTTAGAAATTTCGTGAATATCATGGAATCCCTTTTTTCTTCAAGCGATACTGAGTTGGAGTTTGGTTTCAGTTGTGAAAATGAGATTTCTTTGCACGTCATATTTTGTTGTTGTTGTTGTCAGAATTCGTGACCATTTTAAATTGGCTTATCAAGTTAACCCAGTGCATCTTCAACTTCTCACGTGGACTACAACTACTGACTGAGTACTGGCTCCCTCCTTCTGTGTCATGTGTAATCTGTCAATTGGTCCGCTGGTTCGGAATTTAGTCGTTGTTGGTTTGCTACACACCATGATTTTTAGGTAATTTGACACTGACATGGGAAATGGAGAGTGGTGTGCGCTAAAGATTTTCACATGATCATCATTATTGTGGCACGAAGAAGGCGACGATGTTCAAACAACGAAACACTAAATTAGCGGCAGCTTAGTGCACGCACACAACAACGCAACCCACACCATTGTTGTCCGTCAATCAGACGCCACGGTGAAAATAGGTGAGCATGATTATTGTGTGATGACTTGTTGAGTGACTAGAAGGAACACTTTTTTTTGGAGGTGCATCTATCTTTATAGAAAAAAAACATGCTACACTGGAATGCATTTGTTACCCACCACCAACCAGCACCAATTTTGCGCAAACGCAGTTGTTTTTGCACTTTCCTGACTGGTATTTACGACAGTTGCATCAACTGTACTACCACATTTCAGTAATACCTAAAGGAATAATTACTAATTCATTTCACCTATTTAATTTACTCAGTCTTCAACGTCAAAACGTTTCAAGAAAGGTCAATCAAGTCTAAATGATTTCACAACGGATTACAGCAATTCGTTTTCAGTCATCATTTTTGCTTGCGAGAATGGACGCCTTTAATAATAATGCATAATTTGACACGCTATTTAAATTAATAAAATACTTTATTCTACAAATTACAAGGAATTCGTAACGAGGATATTTAGGGAATTATATTTGTGTTTGCTTGTGCCACGTTCAATTTAGTTTCTTGGTTTGCTTTGTCACTATTGAGCAAGAAGAAATGGCCAGAAAGGTTGCGATTGGACTGTTATGTTGTTGTGATGAAAGCGACATCATAACTTTTCTTTTAGAAAATGGACAGTTTTTTCGTGACAATACCATTATTTGTACAAGTTATTAAATATGATTGATGGGATGAGTGGAATGGTTCCACTTTTTTCCCACAGGCATTAAAATACCATATATTTTAATATGGATGCAAATTTTTTGCTTCTCCGAGTCAATATGTCACTGTCAGTAACACACTCACTCAAAAGAGCACGTCGTGAAGAAGACTTATTTAAATTTTTGATTGTGCTTGTTCTGAGCAGAGTATTCTTTGGATCTGAAGATTTTTTCATTGTTTCCATTTAATTTGCAGAAGAGGGGTTATTGCCGGAAATAATTTATGCTTCTAGTTTTATTTTTCTGTGATTTTCATGTAAGAAATAACACTGGTGACACAAGCTTGTCTTGAGTATTGCTTGTTTTTTTATTTAATTGACACATTAATTTGTAGTCAATTATGTAATATTTATACATCGCATGTGTGGTAATTTTTAATCAACATAGCGTCATCCATTTTTTTTGTGTTTTATCCAGCTCGCTGCCCTCCTTGTTTGTAAGTTGTTCAATGGAGTAATTAAAAAAACTGAGCACACAAATCCACCACAGTCGTGTTAATAATGTCTTCTTTTGTAGACACTTGGGCTTTTTCTTTATTTCAAATCTTCCCTAATTTGACATTTATGCAGGTGTAATACAAAACTTGCTATGATGGTTAATTACTTTCGTATCTTTGTAGAGTCTTTTGTCTGGCCTCGCCTGTTTTCTTTAAATTCAGACAAATTTGTTAGCTTCCATCAGACAATAAAGTATGAAGGAATTCACTGGCACAACTTCACAACGTGACGCGCGGTAGACGTGTCTTTAAAAATATAAATATTTTTGTTTGGAATTTCAGCACGTCGTTTACCTGACTTGACTTATGTAAATCATGCTCGCATGTAACAAAATTTTTTTTTGCGCAGAAATGATGCTAAATGGTTGGGAGTACAATGTACTCTCAGGGAATATTATGCGACAATGTTTTTTCTCAATTTTGTAATATTCTAATGATGAGTTTAATTTTCAACTGTGCAGGTTCAAAAACTATGTGGTCAGCAGCGGTGATTTTTTGTGAATGAAAGGGCGACAGGAGAAGTTAGCTGTATGCAGATAAGTGGGTGTAGAGACATAAACCAAATACCTGATTGCTTTTTAAATGACCATATCATGCTTTAATATCACCTCTACGCAATGGTGCATATTATGTAAAATGCCAGAAATCTTAGCCTAGTGGTCCCTGATAAGCACTCCTGACCAAGAATGTTTTTATTGTTTTCGTATACTTTGCATTCTTTCAATTCAGAAAAATTATGGCCAGTGAAGTAGACAGTTATTGCTAGTTTAATGGTTTCACGAGTCGTATTACATGAGACAACTGCTGGCTTCAATTTTACCATTGAATCAAATGGGAACAAATTAATTGCTACATTTGCTGCAATGCAAATAGCATCCCACCAACCATTATAAACACTATATTATGGATTTAAAGTNCGAGTCGTATTACATGAGACAACTGCTGGCTTCAATTTTACCATTGAATCAAATGGGAACAAATTAATTGCTACATTTGCTGCAATGCAAATAGCATCCCACCAACCATTATGAACACTAGCAAGCAACATGAAATTACTGACGTCTGGATTACAGAACTCTTCATTTTGAAACTCAATCTCAAATCTCAAAAGATAAACACAACTCATACAATTTAAAAATATGAGTGGAATGGAAGATAAAGTTCGGAGTAGAAGGCAAGGTTTTTTTTTAAAAAAAGTTATTTGCACTTGTTTCAGCAGCCTTCTGACTGATTTAAACTATGTAATCTTTTATAGGCGTGTTCCCAATGTTTCAATAAACTTGACACAACATTAACATGACATCGTATTACATTTTAAAATGCTTCAAAATTGCTTTTAAAAACGTGAAGTGGTATGCGAAGCCTCTAATAATCCTATTTTAGGCGTAGTTGTTTACGTCAAAAAAAATTGCACGACTAATGTGGTGATGATGTTCAATGCTCAAAATCACACCAATAAATTCTACCGTTTTCCGGATGTGGTTCATGCATGAGATTGTGTTGGATTTACGAATTCTACTTTAAATCCATAATATAGTGTTTATATACCTAACTTAATAGTCATAATTATTGTCCCTATTATTATTCAATTGGACGGAAGATCTTTTTATTTGTCGTGCAGAAACGTCCCTTGCCTTCCATGCATCGCCCCACCTTAAAAATGTCAAAAAAATTGCACGACCAATGTGGTGATGATGTTCAATGCTCAAAATCACACCAATAAATTCTACCGTTTTCCGGATGTGGTTCACGAGATTGTGTTGGATTTGCGAATTCTACTTTAAATCCATAATAATATAGTGTTTATATACCTAACTTAATAGTCACAATTATTGTCCCTATTATTATTCAATTGGACGGAAGATCTTTTTATTTGTCGTGCAGAAACGTCCCTTGCCTTCCATGCATCGCCCCACCTTAAAAACGGAGGGAGATAACTCAAAATCGTGTCCAAATTATTCTGATTACAATTTTTTTTTACAAATACATTCTTGGCGTGATTTCATCTTTCGTTCGTGAAGACACCTTATTATTAATTATGACATACGAGGTGCTTCTTTATTACATTGTAAACTGGATTTTTAATGATCTTCTATCCAAAAAAAACAAAATGAATGTGTATCTTCTTCATTTTTTTCTTGTATTACTTTACCTTAAACATTTTTCACGTTGCAGCAGGGCTCTCTCCTCTTCTTCTTCTTATGTGACAACTTGTAATCTTGCGGACTAGTATATATATAGTGTACATTTATGATTACATGGGCGACACCGTGCCCTTTACCTGCTTATTTCATTTATCAATTATCAAAAGTATGTAAAACAACTTTGAAAATTGCACGTTTAGCTATCTGATAATACTTTGGAGAGTTAAAGTCATAATGAAAATTTGGGACGACCATGCAGCTTCGAAAAAAAATAATACTTTGCAAGCTTTATTCTTGTTTTTATTATTATGACGGTTAATTTCGACTCATAAAGTATATTTATAAAAAAAAAACGAGTCAAGTTTATAAATACCATCGTCAACTTGGTCGTTGTCGTCGTCATCATCATCATGTTTACACTTATACGTTTTTATTATTATTAAATTGTGGAAAAAAAATTGTGAATGTGGCTGGGCGCCTGCCCATTATGGTAACTTTTCGTATGCAGAAAAAAAAGTGGTAGTAGTACTATAATACGTGGAGGGGAGAACTTTATTACAAACTTACTGGCTTGTTTTTTTTTGTAAGGTCATGAGTAGTAACCTCCATAGAAGTATATAGGCTGATAATAATACAACAACAATGGAGAATTTAATAATGAATATTATAAAAAAAATGTACACTAAAATGTAATAACAATAAGAATATACATACAAATTGGATGACTTAATTGTGATGAAATCGACGATGAAGAATGCACCAGTCGACGAAAATATATTTTTCTCAGAATGTGACAACCTGCTCAGGTCGAGTGCTTGTAGTCGTATAAAAAGGACGGGTCACCTGAGGCTCATTCAAACAGTTTCTACTTAGTCGTGTCATCTTATCATCACCACTACTTCAAACTCCAAAAATAAGGAGGGAAGATCTTATCATTGGATTCTGTGCTACGGAGAAAAGGATCAGAAACCAAAAATGAAATCTGTGAGTGCAAGTTTCCGGATATATTTTTGGAAATCAATGCTTTTTTTTACAAAAATTTTCGTGTGTGGTAGTGTTGTGGTTCCCGTGAACCGTGTTTGGCAAAAATGTTTATTGCCTCCTTAAATATTATTGCAAAGCGGTCCTCTAAGTCTTTGTTTGTTGTTAATTCCCCGCTGTTTGTTATTCCAGTTTGTTGTATTTTCGGCTGTGCTCTGCATGGTGGCCCAATCGCTTGGAGCTCCGGCTCCACAGGAAGAGGTCATAATTATCCGATCCGAATCAGAGCATAACGCGGACGGAGTGTACAGATGTAAGTTTTACTAATTTTTCATCCCAAAAATCATAACTTATCATCAAAATAACAAATCGCATCAATTTTAAAAATTCACACTGGTGCTTCCAACTTTGGACAGACCTTTTACGAACAATCTGATGGGACACAAGTGGAAGAAAGCGGTAAGTTTCTTTTCGTTAAAATTCCCTTCAATAATTTGTCATGATAAATTGTTTGAATCAAAGATAAAGTATGTGTTTACGTATGAATAATTGTTTTGATTTACTGGATTACGTTTTTTCCACTTGCGAGGGTTGAATTAAGAACTAGTTTGCGGAAATGAACGAGAAAACTTTCTTAATCAATATCTTATCTTATAATCTTCTTTACTTAGGATACCAAAAACCCAATGGAGACGATGAGCCAATCCAGGTAGAGAAATAATTTTCGGTGATCATGGATGATTTAATTCCTAATTAATAATAATTGATACTTAATAATTTTTGTCGAATTTTACCGAAGGTGGCACAAGGCAGTTTCCAATATTTCAGGTTAGCTTAATTATTGTTGGTTTCTTTCTTTTAGGAGTAATCATATTATTTTATATTGTGAGATTATGAAAAATTATTTATTTTTGCTTTAAAAACAGCCCGGAAGGAGAGCTGATCCGCGTAGAATACATTGCTGATGAAAATGCAAGCACATGATTTTATATTTCATATTTTATAAGAAATTGTAATAATAATATGATTTCTGATGATGAAAGCAAAGATTAAAATTGTAAGCTTTAATTGTGCAGGGATTCCAACCCAGTGGCGCCCATCTCCCCGTTGCTGCGGCTGCGGGTGGATCAAGCGGGAAGAGCGCACCAGCACCAGCAGCACCTGCCGCTGCTCCTGCTTCTTCTAAACCAAAGGGTAAAGGTCGAGGTTAAGTAGGGCCTTTTTGTAAGATGTTCTCAGCAACGCAAATTCCTGTGAATGCTTTAATAAAAAAAATTCGCTTTTACCAAGTTTCTATTATAATTATTCTTTTTATTTCACGTCCATTGTTTTGTACGCAAGAAGACATGTTTCTGGTTCGGAAATTAACAATCGTTTTTATCCTACTAAAATCTTTTATTTTGTATTGTGAGATTATGAAAAATTATTTATTTTTGCTTTAAAAACAGCCCGGAAGGAGAGCTGATCCGCGTAGAATACATTGCTGATGAAAATGCAAGCACATGATTTTATAAGAAATTCTAATAATAATATGATTTTCTGATGCAAGCAAAGATTAAAATTGTAATCTTTAAATGTAGGGATTCCAACCCAGTGGCGCCCATCTCCCCGTTGCTGCGGCTGCGGGTGGATCAAGCGGGAAGAGCGCACCCGCACCAGCAGCACCTGCCGCTGCTCCTGCTTCTTCTAAACCAAAGGGTAAAGGCCGAGGTTAAGTAGGGCCTTTTGTAAGATGTTCTCAGCATTGTCAGCAACGCAAATTCCTGTGAATGCTTTAATAAAAAAAAATTCGCTTTTACCAAGTTTCTATTATAATTATTCTTTTTTTTTCACGTCCATTGTTTTGTACGCAAGAAAACATGTTTCTGGTTCGGAAATTAACAATCGTTTTTATCCTCCTAAAATCTTGAAATTTTTCTTCGCTTGTTGTTAATATTACTGTAGGCATATGTAGTATCTTTGAAAATTCAAGAATTAGCGTGTTGTTTATCGTGTGATTTACAAAATTTATTTTTTTGTTACCAATTCTAAATAAAAATCTAAAGATCACTTATTGTGTAGAATCTGTCAACTTCTTTGTAAAATATGTTAAAGATGGAACAAAAATAATAAAAATTAAACTTTACATAAAATACACAAAGTCAATGTCATAATTATTAGCGACTTTTTGACATCCTAAAACTCATATTATGGCTTTTGTAGAAGATAAGTATGTATGTAGCAAGGGTTGAAAATTGTGATCTCAAATGCTCTTTCTATGCATCAATAACAATTCACGAAGCCATAAAAAATCATCTCCTGCGTATCAACTTAAACACTTGAGCGTGACGTATTGTAAATGCTCATTCTAAAAAATAATGAGCATAGTAATGGTGTGAAATTAAAAGTTTCAATTTAGATCTCAGTCAATTTGACAAGAGAGAAGTGATTTTCAAGGTGAACGCAGACAAGCACAACGTCAAAAAGAGCTGTTACAAAGTAGGTACGAGAAACATAAAATGTGAAAGTTTGATCAATCAGACAACTAAGTAGGTACAATAAGTGATTCACGTTTAAAAAATCCTATATAAAAATCACTTTTGATTCACGATGTACTCCACAAGGATGTCCATTTTTTTTCGTAAATTCTCCACTTGTAAGATGTTGGAAGTCTCATCACCATTTATTCAAGTAATGTGGCAGGAACATAATAATTTAAGTACTAGTTTTAACTTTCCTCCTAACTTTGTTGTTTCATGGAAGAAATAAAAACTTTGAGAACAACGTTTTATCGCCATCAGTGGTTTAATGCTATAATTAGATGAATATTGAATGATTTTCCTACGTATAATATATTATTATTTCCAAAACTTGGAGGAACTGCTCCAAGCTCAAATTTAGAAAAAAAAATGACTTTTCACATCATCAAAGTCAAACTTGATAGTCTAAGAAATAACTTGTTACAATTTCATGTTAAACTTGTAACATCCGCCTGGATACTCTATTCTAATCAT
>JAHZNF010000097.1:0-23116 GCA_027744215.1 Troglopedetes dispersus | reverse complement strand
AAATTTTACAAGGAAATGTAAAGAAAAAGAAAAAAAGTAGCCAAGTTCATGATCAAATTTCAACTGTCTAATAAATGCGAATTTAAATCAAGTATAAGATGTGTGAATTCAAACTCACTGCATTTTGAGTTGCGTTCTTCAGAACAATTTGTATATTCTACGAAATCGCGGAGAGTAAATGCTACATATTTAATGACTATATTCCTGTACCTGCCAGACGGAGCTAATGAAGCTACTTAGACTGAATACAGATGGTCCTCGGATAAATCTTTTTTCTCTGTCTTGTCTCGTCAAAATTCCATTGTCTCTTTCATCACCCACCCGGAGTAATTTTGCCTCCTCTTTCCTTTTATTATTTTATTCTAACAATTCCACGCCTAAGCCACATTTTTCTTTTTTTTAAAAAATTCACAAAAATTCTTCGTCAAAACTTTTCAAAAGCGTCAAAAGCGCATCAGTATTGGAATTTTGGTTCCTTTTCTGGTTGTTGCCTCCGTGTTCTAAACTTCAATGGAAAAACGGAATTTTCCTCCTCAATTCCAGAATAAACTGTCAAAATAGCAGTTTAGGAAAATTAAAAACATTTACACTTACTTCCCCACCAAAAAAATGCTATATATTTTTTTTAGGACGAGAGGCATGAGACAGTAAAAATTCCCATTTCCTGTTCTGTGACCGCCATAAATACTTGGTCGTGTCAGGGAAGAAAGGAGGAGGCTGCAAAACCAAACTTTATGTGCTCACTGCCGTGCTGGGGCAAATGGGAAAAATAAGTCCGTTTTTGGAAAAAAAAGTCTAGGCAAAAAGAAGCGACGAGAAGTTCAAGAGAAAAAAAACCAAGAGAATGTTGAGTGGAAACAGGGTGGAAGGCATAAAACCTTGGGTGTTTATTGGAAAGGAAGGAGCCATTATTTACATCTATTAGTCGTTCATTACATCTTAATCCGCTCACTTCTCCTTTCTACCTCACTCAAGAAGAAAACAAGAAGCTTATTATCCTCATTCATGGTTCTCACTAAGTTGACTTTTATTTGCTCTCTTAACTTTTTTCTTGGAAAGAAATGAAGGGCGGGAATTTCTCTCGTGAGTTACAATTCACGTGCACTCTGCACCATATTTTTCTTTGGTTTTCATCTTTCAAGACGTAATAATATGTACTTCTGTGGTTCAATTTCCTTCTAAAGAAAAGGAGGAGTCGAATAATTCTTGTTTAAATGAAAAGAAGGAAACTTTTTAGCTGAAAAAACTGAAATCTTGTTTTTGAGTATCAATGAGTTTCAAGTTTACGGAAGAAACAGGCCGAATAATATATATTCTTGGAGTGCAACGTTTCAAAGATTTTTTTTCCATTTCGCTTCTGTGCATTCACCGGTGCATCAGTGAAAGTAATATTATCTTTCCATTGCATCTAATATTTTTCTCTGTCACTATTTTTCTCTCCTTCTTCCCAGTTGCCCACTTTAAAAAGTCAAAGTTACACCGTTCAAAATAAAGAAAGAGTATAAAAAGAAGGGAATCAACAAGTTCCTCAATGTTCTAGTTTTATACACCCACCCTACCACAGTTTTATGTGGGTTTACGAAAGAAAAGCTTTCAACAGAGGAAATATCTCATGTACAACAAAAGAAAGAAAAAGATTCACCTTTTTAGATTGTTTGAACTATCTAACCCTTACATGCCCACCACCTCAAATCCCTTTTCAGTGAGATGAACTGGAATAAATTGGTTACTTATTTACCGTGCATGGATGGTGGTGGCGGAACCTAAAATAATAATAATAATAATAATAATAAAGAGGCCTTCCATGCAGGTTTGTTGTTCCTTGTCGTCTCCCATTATGATAATAGCTTATAGGTTTGAATTAAAAATCTGATCCTTGTTTTTCATTTACAAATTAAACTGTTAAAACATTTAATTTAAAGCATGCAGCAAAGNAGGTTTGTTGTTCCTTGTCGTCTCCCATTATGATAATAGCTTATAGGTTTGAATTAAAAATCTGATCCTTGTTTTTCATTTACAAATTAAACTGTTAAAACATTTAATTTAAAGCATGCAGCAAAGACTGCATATGAACTCTCCGGTTAAATTGGAAGATATTTATTCAGTCTTTAATAATCGTTGAAGACAATTTTAATTATGGTTGTCCGCAGGTGGTAAAAATCAAATCAAAAGGTAAGGGATGGAGACTTCAGCATCACGTTCTTTCTAAACAATTCGCATTTGTTGTGTGCAGTGATGGAGCAAGTTTTCGTGGAGAAAGGGTGGTTGCCTTCTGCAAAAAAAAGTTCTAGAGTCTGCTCTCGAAACGAAATCATGAAGCGTAACTCTTCGGCAAGAGTTGTGAAAAGCTACCTTTCACCCACAAAATCATGACCATTTTCAATTGAAAAATCATTCACCTCTTTACGATTTTATATGTCTCAAAAAAGCCGCACAACACTCACAATATCCTTATGTATAACTTGGCTGACAAGAAAATAAGAAAAACTGAAAAGAGTCAGCAAGCAATTTTTTTTGGCTTTCTTTTCACCAACAAAACCCGACTTTTCTCATATTTTTTTTCTGGTTAAAAAAGCAACGGATAAAAGCTTTAAAGTGGATGGATGCATTTTAGCACTTTTCTACTCCAGCCATTCTCACGGTTCGTTTAAACCCTCAACATTGCACAAGGAAAAAGTTTCTTTTTTTTCAACTTTCCCCATTTTGGAAGGCAGTGAAAAGAAATCACCTTGCCTTTGCCTCCCTAATAGAAAGTCACGCTACACGCTCCACTGCCTAGACACGGACTTCTCGGGGCTGCGCCTCTCTCTCTCTCTCTCTCTGGCTCACGAGAGAAAAAAAGGGGGATAATACTGGTGATGATGACTTTCATAATGAGATGTGTTTCTTTCACTACGAAAAGAAATTGCGTGATGCGATGAATGGAAAGTATCTTTACTTATTATTCCATGATGCGATGAGGGAAAAAACTGAGAGAGGGATGGAGATCTGCCTCCGTTCTCCTTTGCTTCTCTGCCTCTTGATTATCACAAGATTTTTTTGTACCGCCTGTGTTATATTCCCGTCCGCGTGCTCCATGCTAATCATAATACCTAATTCCATTCAAGCTCGTGTTTTGTTTTGCTGTGAACTAATTGCGTGAAAGGAAAATATATAAATAAAAATACTACCGAATCTTAATTAAAAACATTGCGAAATTTGAAAAAGAGAATACTTACATTCAATCACTATACATGATTTTTTTGTGGATCACGAGCGGGTTGTTTGGAAGCGAGAGTAAAAATAAACTCGAGAATATCGAAGACTTCGTCTATTAATCTTCCATCAGTTCTGTGTAGTATTGGAGTTTTTTTTTTCAGAATTAGTTTTCTTATTTACGATACGGACATGTGACACACCACCACACGATTTTTTCTCTGAAAAATACTGCATACATGTGAAGTCTGAGCCGAAGCACATCGTTTCGGTTTCACTGGCTATTTCAATCATATCAATGGTTTATAATAATAAAAATCTGGGGAAAGTATGAGATGGTATTTTTATGTTTATAGTTTAGTCTTGGCATTTGCCCCGGAACAACTTGTGGTACATTTTTATATAGGGCATGGATGCATTACGTCACATGTGAGTGTGTATTATTAGTGTCGTAATAGTGAAAAGAGAAATATACCGAGGAAGAAAAAAATGGCTATTTTATTGCTTCGGCAAAACGTCTCCGATACCACAACAAACAGTCACTGAGGAAGAGCTGGCAGCAACAACGGCACTTCTTGGCATTGTTGCCATCAAAGTAAACAAGAGTTGAATGGGGGTATGCAGCACACAGAGAGAGAAAATAACCACACACAGAGGGAAAACACTTCATTTCACTTTTTATTTTTCAATGACAACTGACGACCATGCCTTGGTTCGCATCCACAACAGTAATAATAATAATGTTTAGTAATACACGCCGTCATTGGCGAGATGAGATTTTCTGTTTGTGCAAGAAGTCAACTTGAGAGAGAAAAATGAGGAAAAGTAAACACAGGAGTGGAGTGAGAGACTTGCCCCAAAAGGAATAAAGTGCACAGAGAAATGTGATACTTCTTCTTCGTCTCAGTTTATAGCTTGTCTGTTGCAACCATGCTGGCAGGGCGAGGGCTCCAAGTTGTCTGCTTGAGACGATACATTTCGTGACATTTTATGGACTCGAAGAAAAGACTGCTGAGCCAAGTAGCAAGGAGCAGCATCCCTCTTGACTTGCCTTGCAGCAGGAATAAGACTGGCAGATGATGACTTGTGTATGTGCCCTTTTTCTCGTTCCACCACTCCGCCGAAAAGAGAGAAGAGAGAGAGAGAGAGTGGAGGCAGCAAAAAAATCTACCACCACCATGAAACACACCACCACCACCACCACCGTCCCAAAAACAGCACCATCATTTGCTCTGTGCAAGGACGATGGAACTGTTTCAGTTAGCACACTGGATTCAGAGATCTAATCCTCAGTGCTTTTTCGGGCTTCGGGGAAACCAGTGTTGCTAGCTTTAACTTGTAAAATGAGCTTGGACACATCTGCGCCTCTTAAATTGTTCAGGGGTATATCTAACGTTTCTCTTGTTTTTTTGTGGATGGATGGATGGAAAAATTTTAACATTCCTAACCTTGCCCAAAATATTTCACGACTGCAGTGAGAAAAGTATATAAAGAAATATGAACTACTTGGGAAGAAGAGAGAGAAAACGGAGGATGCTGTGTTTAAGCATAAAACAGGCTGAAAATCGAAAGCACTCTTATTTTTCTCCACAAATTCAAGTAAGTGGTATTATACGGAAATGAAATATGAAATGCAGAAAGTAGTCTTCTTCTTGGAGAAGTCTGCTTCTTTTCTACAATGCTGAACCATTTAGAAAGTGAGTAGTCAGCCAGTTTGAGAGCGACCACCAACGAGAATGAATATAAATATCGCATAGTTTATGCACATATGTGGAAGTTCTTATGAAATACTTTAGTGACGTGTTGAGTAGGCTGGCTAAAATGTAAAGATATATGTAATAAATCCTAATCTTCTCTTTTACTCCTTCCTCTTCCTTTCCTCCCCTCCACTTCACACTTACTTTCATTCAATTCATCATCATATCATCGTCGTGAGCATCACTCCATGAAATATTGTACTTAAGAAGTATGTTTCCAAAAATTCCAATTTCCTTGCACACAAGGACGATGGGACGGAAAGCAACAGTGGAAAACTTTCAGATGATTATTTTCTTTATGTAAGTCCTCTTCTTTATCCCCGTCACTACTTGATTGTCTCCGTATTTACACGTTCAACCAGCCACCACAATTGCTTTTCTGTCGTCGTCGGCACATATTTTGCTTTTGCTGTGTGGTTGGACGAGATGCAGGTTTTAAAATATTGGACTAAACATCGTTGTTGTGTTTCCAGCTGTGGGAGTTTGCCTCGCCTTATTTTTCGGCAGAGATGAAAGGGAATTAAAATTTATTTGGGACAAATTGCAACACTGACGGAGGAAGTGAAATCAGCCGGAATACACGAGGAGTGTGCCTCATTTTTGTTCATTGACATATTATTGTCCAACTCCTTCGCATTATGTTGCATTTTCAAACCCGTTCCACAGGCTTAGGTAAATCGAATCGGATTGTCAGTTATTACGTAAATCCTTTTTGACTCATATGATAATATTTTCTAACTTACATATTCTTAATTTACAATTTAATATATGCACTTGTAACAATTCGTTTTGATCCAATGAATGCACTTTCAACATAAGCTGATTGCAAACACTTAAATATTTCATATTTATACCAATGTGAAATTCCCAAAACGAGTTTGTAAACTTCCTGAAGTTTACCTTTTGTAAAATTGTCGGTAATATCAAAATGTTATTCATAAGCTTTTGTAACTATGTCTGATGTGAAAGAATCTTCAAGAAGTAATCGTTTGTTGTAATTAAGAACTCTAGGGTTTCCTACCGCAGAAGGCAAAAACCTCCTGCATAAATTCAAATTAAAATATGGCTGATGATATCAATACACCCCCACCCCTTCCCAGCTCGAATGCATTGTATTGTCGAAATTAGTATAACAAGTGATTATTTTTTTACGACGAACGTACTAAAATACACTTTACCATTACAATACAGCATTAGGGGTGCGGTCTAAATCTGAAATGCAACAAAAATCTTGAGAGCATTTCGATTGAAAGTGCGAGTTTTGTGCACGCATCATTGTGCAATAATGATTTTTTGGACATGGTTTTCATACCCTTAAGTAGCCGCTTTGGCAGTTTTTATAGTCTGGTTGGATTAAATGAATGAAATATCACTGAATGCAATTTACTTTTTTTTACTAAGCCTTAAGTCGGTGAGCGCAAAAGGGGTAACGCAAAGAAAACCAAGAGGAAAAAATATTCCTGTACACATTTATATACATATACTTTCCCAGATACTTAAAATAGAACTTCAATAATGAGCTGGCTGGATTGAGCGGATCTTCTGCCTTTCCTATTTTTTTGGACATGGTTTTCATACCCTTAAGTAGCCACTTTGGCAGTTTTTATAGTCTGGTTGGATTAAATGAATGAAATATCACTGAATGCAATTTACTTTTTTTTCCTGAGCCTTAAGTCGGTGAGCGCAAAAGGGGTAACGCAAAGAGAACCAAGAGGAAAAAATATTCCTGTACACATTTATATATACTTTCCCAGATACTTAAAATAGAACTTCAATAATGAGCTGGCTGGATTGAGCGGATCTTCTGCCTTTCCAATTCAGCATTGCGTCACAACCACCGCCTCCTTCTTGTAGCAATCGGCACACCACATCGTCAAGGAGGCAGAAAGGAAATGAGGGAAGGGAAAGTATCAACTTATGAAGTATGGCTTTCCAGCTTCCTCCATCACCATTTTCTTCCAGTACATCAGTCGAGCGGTCCACGTTCCTTCCTCCAGTGTGATGATGGCGTAACGTAACGTAACGTTCTTTATTCACCTATTAGCATTAGCATTTAAATCCTTTCTTTATTCTTCATTCTTTCTCAACCAGAAACCAATCTATTGTAATGTACTTCCATTTCCCTCTTACACACACATCTTCTCGCTTTTTTTTGGAAGCCGCCTTCTTCGTTCGCAGAAATATCGTAGCTAGTAGCTTCAAGATTTCCCCTTTTCTAAAAAAGAATCTAAAAAAAAGGAACAATGTACACAATCTATATTCATTCTTGGAAAAGGAAAGGCACATTACTGACGTATTAGAAGAATCCGCCAGACCAACACATTATATTTTGTATAGACATGTATACAATAATACTGACAGGGGGAATCGTTTACTGCACGCATTTATTCAATATTACGTTAGAAGTACATTTGGTATGTTGTACGGATTTTTAAAACTTGAGATTAAAGTGCACTGAGATTTTTTTTTCAAGAAGAAATCTCTACTAAGCAGATCAGCGAAGACGGATTTTGGTTCTTCGTGCAACTCTCCACAAGCTCTTCCATTTCTTCCTGATAGTCGCCTTCAATTTTTAAGTAAAACACGTACGCACTTCTAACTACGTTATAAACATTTTCTTTTACGGGCCATAATGACCATTTATGGTAGCGCAATTGGCTCGTAATATTATGTAGTCCATCTTGTTCAAAAAAATATAATCTAGATGCTTGGTAGAATACATCGCAACCTTTTCCTCCTCGTCATCCTCGCTTCTCCGCACGCTACAAAAATGAGTGACTTAAGTGAAACTTAAGAATATAAAGAAAACAGGGAGGGGGTGATTTTATTGCACTACTTTGTACTACACTGTTTCTGTATGAACAGCGGCATCAAGAAAATGTGCTTTGGAAAATCGCCTTCCTGGAAATCTGCTTCAATGAGCACGATTTTTAAAAGCGTTGAAATGAACAATGACATTTTGTTATAACTTGAAACTCAATCATCACGGCTCAAATGGGCAATGCCTTCAAGCGTATTGCATTAACTTGAGACGTGAGAAACTTGTACATGAATTCACTTTCAGTCATTATTCTTTCATCGACCTTTCCAGAAATTGTGTGCTCAAAATTGGAAAATTATTGAAATGAGATTATTCTTGGGCACATGGTGTTGAGTTCAAATGAATGAATAAAATACTTCGAGAGATCAGAAACAATTACATATTAATTTTATGCTTAATACTCAGCATCATACTTCATTTTATTATGCACTGGTTCATGTTAGTTGTATCCATTACATTGTAATCTTTCATGAAATTTCTTTGATATTTTATGCTTATCCGACATAATTTTACACAAAGTTTATTTGTAATAATACCTACAAGTTATGTACTGTATAGAGCTAGTACTTTATAATCATTAGTATCGTCATCACAGGATCGTAATCTGAACAACAGAGCATACACAGTGCTAAGCCAATGGTTATCCGTAATTAATCTACTTCCAATACATTCCTTATAACTTATTGTGAATTAATTGCTTGAGATTATTACTTTCTTATGTACATCGCGTACTATAATAAGTATACATTCGTGGATTTTATTGGCAAACCAACCTCTTACAGATATTTAATGTTATCAACATTCCTACTTAATAATACGCAAAATAATATCAAAGAATACAGAGAAAGGTAAAAAACAGTAAATCGGTGCTTAATGTGTTTTAATGTGTATGATAAAATACACGCAAATTGCTTATTATAAAAGTAAGCAATACAAAATAAATGCTGAAAAATAAACTGACCATCACTAGAATACGGAAAACAATCAGTGAACATATTTATGTAGAAAACCTAAAATATGTATGTTTTTTTAACAAATAGATTTATTTGATTCCCGTCTCCTTAAAATTTATAACGTAATAAATAACATTTTAATTTTAATCGGGAAGCCAGCTTAAGTGAAAACCATGTTGTGTTAAGCTAAATTATATGTATGGTGAAAGCTCTCGAACAACAGAAACAAAAAAATGGAAACTAAACTTACATCACAAATGTATTAAATGCATAGGAAATCGGTCAGTTAGACTTTCCCTAAATCTCCCAATCCAACCAACCCTAAAAAATTTACATTCAGTTTTTACGCGAGTTACCAAAAAAACTGGTACATTTTGCATTATGCTATTGTACATTACATTATTACTTTTTCTCTTTTTTATAATGTTGGCTTATTCCTTACATTTACTCAACCTACGGTAAGGAGTAAAACTTACTGCTTTGCTATACATAGCACTTTTCTCATCTATTTTTACATTTCTTCATGGATCCTTGTTTGTATCTGGTATTGTATTGTAGTTTGTTTTTTTTAAATCAAGCACGATTTCACCAATGAAGTATCGAGTTCACAATAATTACAATATTAGCATTAATAAGCATCTTATACATACGTATGTTTTTAAACAGTTACTCGCATATAATATACGGATTTCGCTATTTCACCTTATTTAGTGACGTACGTATTTTGACTACAACTTTCTCTTTTGTAACGTGATCTACAACAACTTTTTCCTATTTCCAAATACCTAATTTTAGGCTAGAATCAGATCTTTCAAAAGGAGTGAAAGCATGTTACCTTCTCATGCTCGGATTAAGATGGGACATTGCCACATGATGAGCTGCGTACGCTGCCGTGTAACTGTTATACATTGAGCTAGGATGATGATGAGCTGCCGCAGCGGCGGCTCTTGAATGCTCCTGGTGGTGGTACTGGCCGTGGTGGTGATGCGCCGTATTGGAGGGCTGATGTTGGCTGTGATGAGCTGAATGATTAGCGGAGGTAGCCCCTGCGTGATGATGACTTGGACTGGAGGAGGAGGATGAATTTGACGAAGTTGACGAAGCATGATGGTGGGCTGCTGCTGCAGCCGCAGCGTGTCCATGTATCATTTGCATAGCGGCAGCTGCCGAGTGGAAATTGGTAGCTGCAGCTGCGGCATGGAACTGAGCGTACTGAGACTGAAACGAGTGGTGACTTGAATAGGGATTCTGTCCGTACGGATGCATCAGATTCGCTGGAGTCAGAGGGGATGCTGGAGGAAGAAGTGAGCTGTTGTTGGTGGAGTTATTGTTGCAACTAGAAGTTTTGGCAGGACTCGCAGAGGAAGTTGCTCCGTAGCCACTGTGTGCCACTGGCGCCGAATTTTTTGATGACTTAGCAGATTTTGAGGAACTTGTCGAGCTTGAGGTGGATGAGTGGTGCTGCTGTTGTTGTTGTTGTGATTGATGCTGCTGTTGCTGCGCTTGCTGCTGAGAGTTACTCGAGTTACTCATGTGACCAGAGTGAGCACCATGCGCAACTCCAGGGTGAGCAGAAATATGATGGTTGCTGGAGGCAGCACTTGCACTAGCCATGGGACTGGGGGCTGCTGAGGCACAGCGTGGAGGAACTAAATGATGAGATGAAGATGACGATGCTGAAGGGGAGTGATTCATATGAGCATGAGGCTGCTGCTGAGGATGAAGGTGATGTTGCTGCTGTTGATAATAAGGATTTAGATGGTTCTTAAAAAGTGTCGTGGCCATGGAAGACGAAGATGAAGAAGAGAAGGGTCGCATATTTGGGTGCAAACTGCTCATTCCAGCATGATGATTGACTGCGCTGCTGCTACTCATTGTATTACCCATGTGGTTCATGTTCGGCGGGGGAGTCAAGTTCTGCTGTTGCTGATGATGAGGGGTGGATGCAGGTGGAGGAGTCAACTGAGGTGGAATCGATTGGCACCGCTCAATACCTCTGGTTAGCTGTTGCAACTTGGAAATACTACACGCAGGATTGTTCAATTTATTCCCTGATGCCGAATTCATACCAGTGTGACCAGTGTGAACACCGTTATCATTTGTGGCAGCCGGATGCTGATGCTGCTGGTGACTGGATGAATGTCTGGATCCACTGGAGTTTGAGGGAGAGGGGGTCGAGGAGTGTTGCTGCATACTTCGGGCAGACTGTGCAGAGATGCCAGAAGAATACGCCGGACTGTGTTGTTGGTGTGCCATATGAGCACTCTGACCAGCATGATGTGCGTAATTAATGTTCATCCTCGCATCCATGATTTGTGATGTATGAGATAAATCTGCAAATTAAATAAGAAAATGCCAGTTTCACTCCATGCTACAATAAATAATATCTTTGATCACATGCACAACCTCATTGAATCAAATGGATAATTATGGCTTACTATTAGAATGATGATGAGCAGCATGTGCAGCTGAAGGAGCAGGTGACATTGGCGGTGCTGGAGTAACCGCTCTTTGTTGAATGATCGACTGAGAATTATGATGAGCTCTTTGTTGTTGCTGATTATGTTGATTCATCATTTGCTGATACATCATCTGCTGTTGAGTCAATCCAGCATGTTGCTTTTGATGATGATGATTGTACTGGGTCAAATTTTTTGGCGAATTTGCTCCCGAAGCAACTTTACTCTGCGGCTGCTGTGCCAAATGCGGTGCATGGGGGCTCATTGATGGGTGCGGCACATTTCCAGGTGACACAGGCTGATTCGAACCTTGCTGGCAGTATTGTGACATGTTTTGCGGAGAACTAGTATTGTGCCGGCATCCGGGAGACATGGGCATCACTGATTGCTGTTGCTGCATAATCTTGGCCGCAGACTTAGTCGTTGGAACAGCGAGCTGATGATTCTGTGGGTGTGGCTGTGGAGTTGGAGGGGAGTGATGGTGATGATAATTTTGGGGCGTTGGAGGAGACGGTTGTGGTAGATTATTGTGGTGCGGCTGCATATTGTTCTGCGACGGAGGAGAATGGTGGTGCAAGTTCACACTCTGAGGGGTCGGTGGTGCCGAATTATAAGGATTCATTTGCTGTTGTTGCGGAGTTACTGGTTTGCTCATACCGTTGGACTGCTGGGGTGTCGGTGGATTCACCATAACCATCGGAGAATGCTGCATGCTGTATTTCGCACCTCCGCAACTGTCATACATTGGCTGCCTACTTTGCTGTGGATAGCCTCCTCCATCTACACTACCAGGACCATGGGGATAATGCGCTTCCACGGATCCTATACTTGAATGTGGTGACTCCATGTTGACTTGCGATGTCGTTTCCATTGCTTCCACACTTCCTGGCGGGCAACTTTGATTGCTGTGAACACTCCCGTATGAGTGCTGATGCTGAGGCGTCATTCCAGAAGAGTATCCCATGTTATGCATTTCCTGTTGTTGCTGTTGCTGCATCATTTGGCACGATGGGGTAGCTGGCATTGGGCTTGTTCGCAATGACTGGTGGTGCTGCTGTTGCTGTTGGCAAGCGTTCAGATTGTTCATTTGCATTTGCTGCTGCTGGTACACCACATTTCCATTTTGCATCATCGAATGCTGCTGTTGTTGTTGTTGCTGCTGCTGCTGCGGCTGGGTGCCACTGCTACCCCCTTGGTTTGACATCACAAGTACGGGAGTATTTCTGGACGACGGTCCACTTGGAACTTGTTGCGGTTGTTGCTGAACGGTCGAAGAGGATCCAGATTGCTGATGCATGCAAGGACTCATCTGCTGTTGACTGGGAACTGGACAACCATTAGCTGTGGTATTGTTTCCATTGTTTGTATTGCTGCAGCTACTTGAGCTCCGATTGTTGGTTTCTGCCATTACTGGACTGTCAAACATCATTCCATTGTTATTCCCATTACTGCTAGCAGGAGGCGGGACGCTGGGCTGACTGGCAAGGTCGGAATCGTCATAAATTGTATTGCAACTTGAAGGACCGCTCGGGATTACCCGTAAACTTTCTGAGTCAGGTTCTTTCACTCTCTCAGTGTTTGCACGCAGCTCATCAAAACTTGTCCCGAAGTCACAATCGTCATCACCACCATGAACTAGGCGATCAATAACTTCGTCTTCTCGAACTCCAGCTTGATGGTCACCTAAACTAGAGGCAATGTCGTAATCCTTAATTTCCGATAAATCCCCTTCAACATCATCTCCACCGTCTACACCATTTGCATCTCGGACAATTGGAAATCCACTGGGGTCCAAATCCAATATTTTGTCGTCACTTGCCATTGAGATGGTTGTTTGTCTCGCGGGTGGATTTGGTGGCTGCTGGGTATACCCCTCAGCATTAGTCTCTTGACTTGACTGTGACGAAGCACTTTGCTCCTCCACTTGCTTCATTTCCGTCGAATCGCAGGTCGCAGCAGTGGAAGAATTGGAGCTCCCAATGGACACATTTCCTTCTACCTGACTCCCATCTTGCTCTGTCTGACTGTTTCTGTTGCTTCCGTTAACTTGCATTGGCTCCTTCTCCAAGTTCTCGTGAACCGGGCTACTCCGTATGCTCGTATTTTGTCCAACTGGAGTTGGAGGTCTGCAGGAGACTTCCTCGTCTCCTGAGTTATTCTGTTGCGCACTTTGTTTGGTGAAGTGGCTTTGAGTTTGTTGGTGGCCATTTTGAATCTGGTGGTGACTGGAAGTGCTTGGAGCAACGATAGCCACAGGTTTCTTTTTCCTCTTTGCATGAGATGGTGGGGTTCCCCAATACTTGTAACCCTTATGTCGTCGAATCTTCTTCATTTTTCGAGGTCTAGCTTGTTGTTGTTGCTGCTGACTTATGGATCCAACCACAGTCGTTGTTACTGTCTTCGACATAGACAATGGCTTACCCTTTCGAACAATTTGCTTTGGAGGACGTGGCCCATTACTAGTGATCCTGCCTTCATCAAACCTTTCAGAAAGATAAGTTCTTTTTCTATCCACCGGTTCTTCCCCATCTTCGCCATCATCATCTCCATGTGTTCGCTTGGAAAGGCGCCTGTTGTATCGTTCCGCCCTGTCTCGTTTTTGCTTTTCCGGATCAACTTTTGGAACTGCCTCCTTGCCTTCTTTATCTTTTCCAGTGGTTTCACTTGGACTGGTTGGTGCAGTATCTGGTTGCATATGATCTTCTTCAAATTCTTCATCTTGCGGCGAAATATCCAAAGTCTTTGGAGTGGACGTTATCACTATTGCAGTGGTTTGTGAAGGTATCTTCAATGGTGTCGTTACGGCTATCACGCTAGTTACATCCTTCACAATTTGCTCCTTTCTTTTGACAAATGGATCGCCATCCGGACTAATTGGCAGAATTTCAACAGATTTGGACAACCGACGTTTTTCAAACAAGCTGGGAAACTTTTGCTGAACCATCACAGGTTCAACGACAGCAGATGCTCGAACATTTTCCTCAGGCCGAATGGAATGCTGAGTGATCAACTTGGGCTTCTTTAATTTCTTGACAACATCATCGATTTCAATTTTCAGGCTACCACTCACAGTTGTAAGAGACGCCCTTGGTTGTTGTGGCTGAGGAGGAGGAGGCGCTCCAGACTGAGGAAGTGGATGAAGATGATGTTGTTGTGGCTGAGGTTGGTAATGATGACGGTGCGCTTTCTCTTCTTCTTCTAAATTGGCAACTTTCTTTGCTCTAGCTTTCAGGACCTTTCCCAACAACATGTTTTTGGATTTTCCCTCAAAGCTTTCATCTTCATCCAAACTTGACGAGTCCACAGTCGGTTTTCGTTTAGCCACTTTCGCCCTCTTGGCAGCAGAAGCAATTGCTGTGGCATTTGCAATCAGAGCCATGGAGGCGGCAACCATCTTTTTCTTCTTCAAGTCCATAATCGTATTTCCTAAAATTTCTCGTTTGCGACCAGTTTTGTAACTTGTCTTTTTGCTTGGACTTGCGGAGGAATCCTTAGATCCTTTTGATTTTCTAGAGGGAGATGAGCTATTTTGATTCCCGTGACTGGCTTGACGAGAAATACCACTTCCCTGCCCAGCGCCACCATCCCCGTCGTCGCTTTCCTCTGTCTCGCTGGAGTCTGAATCTTTTCTAGTTGGGACATCGTCATCTTCCTCGTCAGCAACTTCGTCCTCTTCTGACTCCTCTTTAACTTCAACTTTGACTGGTTGCTGGAGGAGCTTCTTTTTCAAAGATTTCACTTTCTTTTGACTAAGCTTTGCCTGTTTAAACTGTTCAGCGTCAGAGTCTGTGGCGTCATCCTTCACAACTGGAGGCTGCACCGACTTAAATTTTTCGCTCCTTTTCTTCTTTCGTTTCATGGATTTTTTGTCCGGACACTTGACATCGTTAAAAAATTTTGCAGGTGATGCTATTGCAACCGCGACGGGGTTTTTCCTTATTGGTGAAGTGGTCAAGGGAGTAATTTCCTTGTTGTTAGCAGACGGAGTACCATTATTTGACTCTCCATCTGCGCTAGTAGGAGAGCTGCCCCGTGAGCCCGAAGCATTATCGTCGTTATTTTGGAATGTGTAAACTAAAGGAGTCCACCTCAGTGCGTCAGGATCCAATGGAATTCTCGTTTTACTCGATGCTACACGAATGGCATGAGAGTCTACAAGCTTCCAGTCAACACAAATCGCTAGAGCGAAACCTTGCCCATTACTCTTGGAATCTGGAATTCTTTTCACAAAATTCAGGAGCTGCAGAGCAGTGGCGACATCCTGACCCGACATACCTGTTGCTTGGCTGATTTGCTGCAATTTAAAAAAAATGAGATTATTTCACTTTTCTTACTACGCAGCAATAAACAATGAATTAAATGAATTGTGTAAAAACAATATCAGCTACATACATCAATCGTGATGGTTGGTACTTTTCCCAACTGATGTAAATATTCAAGAACGCATGACTTCCAGTATGAGTGGTATGACACACGTCCAAGGTCGGATAGAGGCTTTTCTGGAGTTCCCAGTTGCCCTTCCGTTTTGGAAAGAAGGTAGCCTATAAAGTACCGCAACAAATTTTAAAAGTTAGAACATGTTTATCGTTATAATTTCATTTGAAAAACAAAATATTATGCGAGATGCTTACTAAAGTCGATAAGAAAACGTCCATATCCTTGTCTTTGATATTGCGGGAGTGTCATAATGCAAGAAACATTGTATTTCTGCTGGCACAACTTTTCCTTCGAGAAATATCCTACCAGATGGCAACCCTGGAATCACATATTACACAAAATTGAAATAATTTGTTCACGCAGAACTATCGTTCTAATGTAAATACGGAATTTCTTGAATAATTTACCAGGCGGTGCGAGCAATGGTAGCATTACAGGGTTTCTGCTGAACACCGCTGCCTCCGTTTCCATTTGTCCCTTGACCATTATTACAGGATTCCGGGTTATTTTCATCGTCTTCTAAATTCGGATGTCCCATCATCATGTTTGCTTTGCCCTGTGCCTTCTTGAAGAACTCAACGTCGGAATCCATCACATCTTCAGGTAAAGTCACTCCAGCAAATAAGCCGGCTGTAAAAACCCAAAGAATTTCAAGTTGTACTACATTTCAATTTTCAAAACCATGTTCATTTACTTTACTAATTACAAATTACAATACATGAGAGACAAAGCAAATTAGCTTAGTGCACGAATTAGTGAGATAAGGTGGGGTTGAGATAATAATGTGACAAGCTTTGCTTAAGCATTCTCGTATGCGACATACATATTATGTTGTGAAATTTTGTGGCATTTCAGTAGTAGTGTCCGATGAGTTTACTTACATTTTTGAACTTGGTCAGGTACAACAGTTTCAACTCCCGAGGACTCGTCGTCACTTCTTGACTCAACTACCGGTGCAATATTTTTCGATTTTGGTTGCAGAACCTTTTCTCGCTTTTTCATTTTCTTGGTTGATGCGTCTAGAGGAGTTGCAGGGGTTACAGCTGGGGAAGGAACATCGTAGGTCACCTCTGGAGTTTTCATTAATTCTTTTTTCATTCTCTTGAGTTTGATTAATTCCTTATTAATTTTGCTTTTCTTTGGAGTTTCTTGTAAAGGTACAGTTGGTCCGTCAGTCATCCGAATCTTGTTTGCTTTCACCGTTGTTTTAACGGATGGTGTCGAAGGCAGCTCTGCTAAACTTGATAACGACTTAGCAGCTCTCTTCTTTGTTTTTTCCACGGAAACTGGAGAGGCAGTCGGCGCTACGGTGGTCCAACCAGGTCGGGCAAGCACTGATAATTTCGACTTCTTTCCCAATTTGAGCTTTGGTGTTATGTCACTTCGTGCAATTGGGGTGTCGGTAGTAGAAACAGGTGGTGTCACCACTACTGGTGGGGCGGCATATGTCAGTGAAGCAGGCGTCATTGCAGAAGCTCGCTTTGGTCTAATTTTAGGTGTGACTTGCTTTCACTGCCGATAAGCTAAGTGCCTTGCCCAATTTGGCCATCTTTTTAGGTGTAACCACAACTGAAGTAGCACCGACACCGCTTGTGGTAACCGGTGAGGTACTCCCAACTTTGGGTAATTTCTGGCTTGGTTGTTTAACAGTTGGAGGACTAGGACTTTTCACCAGCTTCTTCTCAGGCGACACGGACTTCCTTCGTGCAGGTGGCTGATGAACTCCAACTTTGGCTGCCCTTTCTTTAACCAGTAAAGCTACCTTTCCACAATCCACCGCTTTTAAGCTGGATTTACTATTCGTTGAAGAGTCAGACTTCACGTCAAAGCTGTTCAAAGAAATTTCGTCGGACTTCTTTGCATCAATGTGCGGAGCACTTGGAGGAGGAGACACCGCCAACTCTTTCTTTTTTAATTTAGGCGTGTGTTTCTTTTCATGCGTAGACTGCTCCAACTGAGATACATTGCTCGGGGTTGAAGGAATACCTTTCACTTTCGGAGTGGTGACCGGACTGGTTTGCTTCAGAGTCAACTTACTCTTCTTCTTCAATTTTTTCGACTTTTCGGGTGTCTGCTGAGCTGCTGGCAAAAGTACTGGTGAATGGATCTCATGTGACGCCTTGGGTCTTTTAGGACTGGAAGATTTCGGGGACTTGGTTACAGGTGACTCAATCACTCCTGATGAAGCGGTAGTCGGTGAGGGGTGCGTCTTGGGCGAAGTATTTGTTTCAGAAAGTCGTTTTGTTTTAATTTTCTTTACTAAACTACGAACCACTTCACCTTCAAATTCTGCCTCGTCGTCTGCCTCTGCAGCTGAATCTTCCACCTTATGATCTCTTTTTAACATGTCCACCGCTGTTAGCTTGGATGGTTTATTCTTCTTATTTTTCTTTGGTGAAGGGCTTGCCGATGATTCCGAATTTTTTCTTGTGGCTTCAGATCGTTTTATTAGTTCCGTGGTCATCTGTGCTATAGTTTGTGTCATGGTTAGATTGGGCGATGCTCGAAGCAATTTCTTCTTCTTGCTTGGAGGTGATGCTAACTTCACTGGAGATTCCTTGGAAGCGGAAGTACTCAGTTGGTTCAAATTAGTCGCATCGGTCTCCTCCGTCACTGATACTTCTGCTGCAGAAACAATGTCAGAACTGGTTCCAGCTTGCTCAGAATGTTTTCTCTTTGGAGGTCGCCCTCTCTTCTTTGGCTTGTCGGGGTCCCCGGATTTTCCAACTTGTGTAGGTCTAGGTGAAATGCTAAGGAAAAAATCAGTGATTTGATGTTGTTGCAAACCCTCCTTGGGCTTGGCCGAAAGCTCCTTGCTCCTCTTCAACTTCTTGGAATTGCCGGAAGTTGGGGTTATGTCGACGTTAGGTGTTCCAGGAACACAGGTTATAGAACTTTTGGGTGAAGACGAGGGTGAACTTTCAGGAATTACATCTAACTTTTTACTAGAGCTTTTAATTTGACCATCGGGAGATTTAGTCGGGCACTCTGGAAGTGTCGATTTAGTCTGAGCGTCCACTACACTAAGAACTCTGCTACCTTTCTTCAAATTCTGAGTTTTCTTGCTCATTTTCAATATTTCACTCTGCGGAGGAGATACTGCTTTTGGTGAGCTGTCCTTCTTGGAGGACAGTGGAGGAGTAACAACTGGAGGAGACACCTCTTTCGCCGGTCGTTTGGATGTTGGGGTGGACTCCGAGCTTGAACTTGTTGTTAGCCTGACCTTAGGTGGTTTAATGGGTTTACTTGGTGTGGTCATCGCGGGAGGAACAGGTACATGTTGCTGCTGCGGTGTTGTATCTTCAGATATAGTCGCCGGGGCTGATGCGACTTTCCGTGACTTTACACTAGCAGGTTTTTTTGTTACAGGAGTAGATATGAAGGAGCCATCATGCGAGCCCGGTCCAGAACTTTCGGATTTTTCATTGTCCGTAGTTCCCTCAGTTTCTTCCTTTTTAAGTGTACAGGCACGTTTTCTTCCTGATGGCGTAAAAAACGCGGAGAGAGCATCCACAAGTCCTTTTGTCTGTCTCTTTGAGTTGGAGGAAACACTGGCATCAGACTCACCCCCATCTGTAGTAGTGGCGTCATCCCTTCTGTGATGTCCACTATCACCGGTACTAAAACTTCTCTGGGAAATGGATTTCAATTTTTCCTTTTTAGTTGAGGGAGGTGAGGCTGAAGAGGAGGTTGACGACCCCGATGTGGATTTTGTTCGAATTGGAAGGCTCTCATCGCTTCTGGGAATTTTAACAGAAGTTTCGGAGTAAGGAATTGACATCCCAGCAGCCTGCTCTTCCGACAATGTTGAGGAAGTTGCTGCAGCAGACGCCTGCATCACATTTGACTGATTTGTTGAATTAGAGCTATCTATCACTGTGCTTTCTGGACACTCTTCTGCACCTTTTAGCCCAGCTTTAGTTGCCGTAGCTTTGCCTGGCGTTGTTGAGGTCGTGATTGGTTGAGACTGAGATGTTTTCTTCTCCTCGTCTGATTCGGAACACGAATAATATTCCTCCGGGGACTCCTCCTTATTTTGGCAACTCGTATCCTTCGGTGAAGACGATTTGGAAGATGAGGGTTGACTAGAAGACGCACTGCCTGGCTTTCCAGATGGATCAATGGAGCCACTTGATTTCTTGGATTGTTTAAGTTCCTTCAGTTTCTCCTTTTCTACAGATTTCTGAATGAGTGGTTGCACTGGCGTTTCGGGAAGCGACTTTTTATCAACGTTTGATTCCGTACTCGACAAAGACACTTTGCCACATGCCGGGCATGGTTGTGATGGATAATTCTTCCGGCTACCGCTCAGACAATCCGTATGAACCGGTTTTTGGCATCTTGTGCACCATAGAACAGATGTTGCCTAAAATACAGAAGGTACAAACAATTACCAACTTAGTTTGATGTTCAGAAAGCAATTTATTATTAATTAAGTAATTATGAAAACTTGTTCCAATTCTGACCTCCAAAAGACTCTTTTCCGAACATTTTGAGCAGATGACTTCCCTCCCAATCACAATATCTTGATCGTCCTCCTCGTCCACCCCTTCAATATCAACATCATCCTGTTCAGCATCGTGACCCGAAGATGCCGGTTTCAACAACATATCTTTTGTAGCACTACTCAAGCGTCTGGGAGGTTCTGCACCAGCCTTCTTTCGTTGAGTCACTTTTGCATGAGATTCATCTGGACTCTGCTGTTGTTGAGGAACACAAGACGACGGTTCACTCCTTGACGAAGTCTGCTCCTGTTTCGATGAAGAGGAGCTCTTCTCGCCCTCAGGCGTTTCCGGTTTCACTGTTTTTTCAGCGGCAGGAGCAGTTTTATCCGGAGAAGGCTCTGCTGCTCCAGCCAACTGTGACGATGACATTGTACTTCGTTCACTTGCGCGCAACTGCTTGCTGCTAATCGTCGATGATAATTTCTGTGCTCCACTTTGGGTCTGTAATAAATAGCAAACAGCAAAAATATTTTAGATTACCTAATTAGCAACTTGATATTCACTGTGCAAGTATGCACAAGAACGACGAACAATAAAAATTAATTATTTCTCCCACTGTTCTAAATAAATTCCACTGATAAAACTAACTCAACCAGTTATTGGATACGATACTGGTTACAGTTTATTACGGACAACAAAGATAGAATTGGGCATGCTCTGCCGCAAACAAACAACAAAGCAGTTTCCATTTTTTGTATTATTTATCGGTCACATACAAAAAGAAGAAGCTCCGCCTCTGCATTCCAGATTAATTATGTTCGTTGTTATCAACGCACACCACCTTACAGACCAGATTCACTTAACCGTGGCCAGTCTTCCACTTCCACGTTAATGTACAACGTAAACATAGTATCAATGTGGACTAGATATATATACAGCAATTATCCAAAAGAACAAAAGCTTATCAAAAAGCATCATCGACTGAAACCTCTTTTTATTATTTTTCTATTTATTTCTCGCACTGTTTGTTTAACAAATTTTGCCCAAAAGGTACACAAATACAACATTAATATTATTATTTATTGCCACAATAATATCCATGATTCAGTGTGCAGCAGCAGAACATTTTTTCTTATTATTTTCTTTTCAACACAACACTGTTTATAAAAAAAGAAAACCGTCTCGGGTACCAACAAAAAAAGGAGATACTCACACATTATAACAACATCAAGACGAGTAGACCGCTGCTGCTGCTGGTCATTGCCATATTTCAATGATACTTGCACATGAAATGCAAAAGTTACAAACAAGTGTACACACTTCCCTCTCTTGCTCCGCTCCTAATAAATAATACGTAAACACTCCATCCATCCATTTTACAAACAACCAAATTAACTCCGCAAAAAAAGAGTCAACAAAAAATGTACACAATACTATAATATGCAAACGACATGTTCATACTCTTTTTAACCAATTTCGCAGAAAAAAATATTTGTATGTATTGCACCAAACAGCTAACACCATGTTATTATCTACATAATATTTTAATGTTTTTTATCCATGGTTGTAACGTGTGTGTGTGCACAACAGCAGGAGAATTGGTACTACAAAAAGGGTAGCAGCAGAGAAAAAGAAGAGGAAGCATGAGTGAATATTGAATTGAGAGACCAGGCAACAAAAAACACAAGCAAACAGGAGCAAGAGCGACAAAAAGATCAAGAAAGATAGACAACATACGGTAAACGAAGAAATCCTACAAAAAGCCACACACATCACATTCACATCACAACTGACATCATCAACAGTGTATTATGCACCATTGTGTGCACAAAAATGTACAAAAAAAGCTGAAGTTGCTTGCTGGCTGGCTGGCTCCTCTACAAAGACAAATACGACTAAATAGGCAGTTTCTTTTTTTTTCGCTATTGCGGCGGAGAAGCGAGATCGAGAGAATCGAGAGACCCATTACTTTTTTTTTTCAACAAAAGCGTGAGGTGGTTGGTTACTGGCTACACATTAACAAGACGGGTTGATAATAATATGATGATGATTTGATAAAGTTGGTCGAAGAAAAGTGACCAAAAGAAGAGTGTTTCATATGTGTAAGATTTTTTATATGTACGTAATATTCAATTCAATGTCTACTTATCATATCTGCCTCTTTTTATCATTAATGATTCTTGGTACAAACTCTAAGAATCATTTAAGGAGCACCACTTCGTCTGGTATACATTTAGGTATTATTTTTGAAAAAATAGGTAAATGCACTTTTCGAGCGCCCAAGGCTATGTAAAGCACAGTATGAAATGAACTACATGACAAAACGTCTGATCTGATCATAATATCGTTTCTCAGCACAAAGACCAGGAATTTTATGGAGCAATGCATGTTTAAATAATTAATGAGTTCATTAACCAGTTAAAATAAATTAACTGATTACTGAATCTATATTAATCTATTAATTCCAAATGTAGGGATCTTGTGCAAATTTAACACTTCAATTTTTTCAGCAAGTCAATACAAAACATGAATAATGACAAGGATAAAATGCATGCAAAAGCTTGCACATAAGTGGATTGAATGTTACACTAATGATTATTTTGCAATTTGGGAACAAATATGCATATGAATCAGGACATAATATTGAGCATGCTTGTACTAAAATGACTAAAGATTACTGATTACATATGCAAGCCCCATTTAACAAAGTACATTTAACCTTCGTGTCATAGCGTATTGTGCCGAAATTGTGCGATGGATATAAGGATTTACGTTACTTACATACTATTAAATCTTTGTGGTAGTCTTTCGTTTTTTTAATGTCAGACGAGGGCGCAGCATACCTAATAACCCTGCTACCACTGATTGGCAATTAATTAATTAAAAAAATTTTTAGGTAACATGGTTTCTTTGCTTGGGTCATGTAAATGAACACATAAACTCGCGTATAATCATATTATTAATCATCATCCGACGGACCGACGTACAAGAAAGCCTTATAAAGCTTATTCGCCTATCTTAGTCTTTTGAACCGTTTTCTTCGCAACTA
>JAHZNF010000096.1:0-11254 GCA_027744215.1 Troglopedetes dispersus | reverse complement strand
TTTTTTTCTCCTTGCATAATGGTAATAAATGCATTGTTTGCTCTTTTGTAGGAGAGTGTGTACATTAGTGTTATTGGCAGAAAAAAAGCAAGAGTAAACATGAATACCTATTTAACTTTGTCATTGAGCTGATTCAATAATGCACACACAAAAGACATGTGAATAAGATTTTTTTTGACCATCCTTTCATGAATACGAGTTAAGTAGGTGGCTTACTTAAGTAGCCAGAACAGAGCTTATCCTAGTCATCAAGTGACCGCATTGTTATCGCTGATTACAAGAATGAATAATGAATGATTAAATAAACTTGAAGCGTTTGTTCACAACAACAAATGTTCAAACATAGATTCTCAAAGGAGCTTCTGACCAGAATTACTAAACACTCTGATTTATCACAGCGCTAATCAGTTTGACCACATTGATAAATGTTATACCTATTATGGAAGCTTGTTAAGATCTGTGGGAAAAGTAAATAGAAAAATAACAAAAAATACTTATCTATTGAGTCATTCCATTTTTTTCGTAATGAAATCATGTGACGGAATTTTATTGCTTATCTTTAAGAATTAATATGAAAATGTCTCCATTTAAAAATTCTCATCAATGCATGTCTATTTTTGTATCCACAGTTCATCAGGAGGATTTTGTGTGTGATATCAAGTCTCGTCGCAATTAGTGCGTAACGTAACGGATAATAATAGCTCTTGAAGCGTTTGTTCACAACAACAAATGTTCAAACATAGATTCTCAAAGGAGCTTCTGACCAGAATTACTAAACACTCTCATTTATCACAGCGCTAATCAGTTTGACCACATTGATAAATGTTAAACCTATTATGGATGCTTGTTAAGATCTGTGGGAAAAGTAAATAGAAAAATAACAAAAAATACTTATCTATTGAGTCATTCCATTTTTTTTCTTAATGAAATCATGTGACGGAATTTTATTGCTTATCTTTAAGGATTAATATGAAAATGTCTCCATTTAAAAATTCTCATCAATGCATGTCTATTTTTGTGTCCACAGTTCATCAGGAGGATTTTGTGTGTGATATCAAGTCTCGTCGCAATTAGTGCGTAACGTAACGGATAATAATAGCGCAACCAGTAGAAGCCCCGAAGACGACCACGATAATCGTCATCAACATCACCACCACCAACTGCTGAGCCCAAGCAACAACTACGACCACTATTCCTGCTACTATGATCCTTACTCGAGGAAGAAACAAGAGAATTTGATAAGCGTGATGAGCCGCACCGCTCTTTTTTGAACACTTTCCACCACCATAATAGTCCCTTTAATCGACCCAACGACCACTTCTGTCGTGATGAAAGTGTCAATGAGGAGGAGACCGAGGAGGACTCCTCCGACAAGAACAATGAAGACGAAGATAATGCATCCGAGGAAGAAGAGTGCAACAACAAATCCTTCTCCATTATCGACTACAATAGCTGCTCAGATAATAACGGCATGAGTTGATGATTTCTCTCCTGAACCTAGTGAAATATTTTTTTTGCCAAAAAAAACAACAAAAAAATGTAATCTTATGCCAAAATAATATGTTATCCATCCTCGTCCATTTATCGTGACTTGGGACGGCACACAAGATTACTATTTGTGTCAATAATCCTCCTTCAACCTCTCCATCAAAGAGCTGGACGGAAAAGGTTCGACGTGTCGTGTGAACGTTTAGCATAAAAATCCAATGTTTATCCTGCCTCCATCTTCAATAAATTCTCGAGTGCAGTGTAGTAGTATACCCATCTTATCTTCCTTTTGAAAGAATACTACTCTACAAGAGTTGAAGTTTGACGGGATCTGAGATGATGATGACGTGATGATACTCCGTGATACATGATTTTCTGGGCAATTACATGCAACACACACACAAAAATATCTAACCTTACCCACAACAACAACAACAACAAAACGTTCAGCAACAGTTTTCCTCTCCATTTTTTTGTGATGTGATATGTGCGCTCGCTCAATGATGATGATGCTGATGATGATAATGTTAAATTATGGATGACGACCTATCCTCCGACCCGTGATCGACCCATAGTTCTACGAAAAAAATAAAAGAAGACATTTGAGAACTTAAATGATCCTAGTTTGCGGCAATCATGATGATGATAATGATGATCTCGACGAGTGAGAGAGAGAGAGAGAGAGGAAGCCGACGATGAGGAGAGAAGAAGAGGCATAACCAAAAAGGAATATTACCACATAAAAAATATATCTACGTAGTAACCTCCTCCCTCTCTTCACTCGTTCGCTCATGCTGAATGATGAACCAAGAAGAAGAAGCTTGTGTTTCGGGAAATAAAAATCAATGGGGCAATGTGTACCATGTAATATATAACTTATCTTGCTTCTTTGTTTTTTTGTATTATACCACAACCATATACATACATACGTAAAAAAACAAAATCTTCATTGTACATCTTTATAATCTAGAGCTGGAGAAAAAAAGGACGCAGAAAAATTGTAAATTGTACATAAAAAATATAGTCCCTTTTTTCAAAGCAGAAAGGAAAAAAAACGCAGGGAAAATTGAGGAAGTTTTTTTTTGTTAAAAAACAACAACAAGAACAGTTTCATGTACCATAAAGCAATTGTGTATATAATATTATAAAGAAAGATAAACACTGATGCGGCAGCTGTGAAAAATACACTTTTATACATTATTATCATTATTGTTACAAATCTTTTTCGTAAAATATAATATTAGATCATCGTAGATTGTTATAGGAAGAAAAAAATTATTAATTACTATTAACTTTATTTACTACATACTTCAAAAAATACTACATAATAGATAGACTTCTACTACTATTATTACAGCAAAATGAAAAAAGAGATCTCTCACCAATTACAACAATTGTTTACATTACTACATACATACGACGAACTCAAAACTCATGTTTTTTTTATAAAAGAAGGGGAAATTTTTTAGTAGTGTTGTGTGCTGTGTGCGTGGACTGATATGCAGCACTATTATGGGGAGACATGATAAAAGTGGATGGAATACCTACTTATGCTAATATTTCAAAATAGGCTACATACACTTTTTTTCTTCAATGAAAAAAAAAATCATTAAAGATAAGGTTAAAATTAAGTGCAGCTTAAGAAAAAAAAATCTGTTTTTAGCGACAAACATAAGTTATTAATGAATGAACCAAAATTTTAGGAAGGATGACTTCTGTCTTCTTTTTTGAAGAAGAAGCATCTTAAAAAATGATCCCAGTGAGTACTTAAGATAGTTTATTTTAAGCACGGAAAGAAGCAAAAATCATAGAGGTATTTTAGGCGAGGAAAATATTTGTTTTAGAATCTTTTGTTATTTCGCGGAAAAAAATTTGGAACGTGCGCGTGTGTGTGAGAGGATTTTTTTAAGTGAACACCCTGTGATAAACCTATGAAGAGAAAAAAAGGGGAAATGCATCATTGATCGTTCACGTGAAGATCACGCTATGATTTCTTTTTCGTATTTTTTTTCATCCAATCTAAATAAAAAAAATCCATCCATTCTGAAATCAGGAACAAGAACAAGAAGAAAAAAATAAGTAAACTTTTTTATAATCTTCAAAAAAAAATAGAATCTTTTTTGTGTGCTTCTTGCACACCAACACGGGCATGAATGCAATATGGAATTTTACAAGTCATTTTATTATTATAAAATTATAAATTAGTAGAAAGTGCGCAGGATTACTTACTAACTTACTTATTCCAAAAATCGTGCTACAATTTTCAATTATGAAAGAAAGGTAAAAAAAAAGAATTGTTAGAAGGAAATATATACAAAAAATGTAATACCCAAATTATGCATGCAACAATCGTCTCTTCTGAACAGAAAACCAATCCACTTTCAATAATAAACTTCTTTTTCTTTTTAATAAAACCCTTTTACAAATCAGGTGAGGAGGAGGAAGGGAAGAGTATAATTTTTGTGTGCGTATGAATCAAATTCATCAAATTTTTAATCAAAGAGTGCAAAAAATTTAAAATGGACAGTCATCATCTCAACTTTTAAATGGTGATTTAAACTTCAAATCTATTTTTAAAAGAGATCAAGCTTACATTTTGATTTTTTTTAGTTCATTTCATTTCATGAAGAAAAAAATTGATTCTTACTTGAGTACTATTATTATTCTGTTTTCAAAACAATGGTTTTGGGAAAAGGATCAACAAAAACGAACATAGAGAATGCACAATTTATTTATTTATATGAAAAATGGAGAACACTTGTAAAAGTGTTTATGGAATATCACGTAAAAAACACTTTTTTAGGGAAGTGGAGTGAGAGTAGAAAAATCAATTTTACCAATATATAAAAAATCTTGAAACAGAATTTTAAGTACGCACACACACTCACACTCAAACAAAGTTTATCTTTAACTACAAAACTAGACTAATTTATAATAGTAAAAGTAGATCGAAACCATAATTAATTAGGAATTAATATTCAGGTTATGTACGAACACATCACACACACAACAACCACACAATTCTTTTTTTTTTGGTGAGTCGAATTTTTGGTGTAATAAAAAAAATTTCAAGTATAAATCAAAATAGACAGGTTTATAGCAAGAAAAAAACAAGATAGGTATTTAAGTGAATGTTTGTAAGTGACAATCCCCCTTCGAATATATAACACAAACTAGGTTCACAATGTTACTATTTAAAAAAAGAGAAGAATTTAGAAGTTAAGTTAGAAATAACACAAGAAAACCGTTAGAATTTTAAGGATCGTACTATTTACTACCTACATACATACATCAGAATACAAATCAGGTAAAAAGATATATATATATATTATATTAATATATTGCATTACATGTACATAGCTATATTTGACATGATAAAATAGTAATTAATTATGGATAATATTGTGTTAGAAGGAAAAAAAATGATACCAAGTACCAACCACAATTTTATCATATAAATTATTATAATTGTTAAGATAACGTGAGTAATGTAGCCAATAAAAACATTGTAAGTCTCAAAAATAACATTTTGTCTTAAATTTGAAATAATTTCTTTCCGAATGGTGGGTTTATCTGGATAAAAGCTTGTCATTAATTCATCCAAAATATCCACATACCGTCGTTTCACTTTGTTAATCATTTGAGGATGTGCGCATCATAATTAGCTGCTCACAGCTCCAGCTAGAGGTCCCATACTACATTATTTTTATGCACACAAACAACCAAAATCATACATACCAGAACTGAAAAATCAATTTGTAAATGTGTCATAAAAATCGGCAATTTGGTCATTCCAAAATGGAGCAGGGAGCTTGATTAAATTTTACATGAAAGAGCCTTGTAAAATGCCAAGGATATACTAACACGATAATATAATTTTCATATTGATAATTGGTTCAATCCATACACTAACCAATTTCCTTGTCCATATCGATATGTGAATAGGTGAGTATCTTTTCCAAAATATTTTTTGCACACACATTGATATTCAATTCAGAATCGATTTCAAGCTACACACATACAAAGCTTGTTGACAAAACTACGGAGCAGATGAGCCACTTCAGTTTATTTCATGAAGTATGTATTCATTATCAATGAATCAAAAAGTTACCACGCAGAAATAAATTTGGCAGTAATCAGTACCTACCCAATCCCTTGTTTATTACGGAGAAAAACAAAATCAAACAATAATCATCCAAAGTTCATATCTGAAATATTAATGAGATGCATAATCTTTTTTAATGAAGAACAACAAGAAACGAACGTTAAAACCCTAATAAAAAGAGAGTCGTGACAAGTCCAATTAAAAATAGAAGAAAAAAAACTAATACCACTGCTGAGTCGTATGTCTACCTTTCATGTATTCAAATCCCTTTCACATATCACATTACAAAATTATTTCTCTCTTTTTGGTTTCAAATAATGAAACAAGGATAGATGATTTTCCCAAGTTCTACATTTAACCAGGATCTCCTTAATATCTTGAATGCTTTACAAAATAAATATATTCCCATCTTATCATCATCAGGGGCTGGTCCACTCTTCATCATTTTATTGGCTTACATTATATTCGACAGTTGTCTCGTCTTTTTTTTCTCCGTCGTCATCATCCTCATAATCCTTGTGTAAGAAAAAATAGAAACCAGCAAAATATATATGCATTCTTCACACTCACCCAGGGGGTCCCTCCATATATGTACTACACGGTTGTTATTCTCTTTTTTTCTGTAGTCATCATGCTCTAAAGGTTAACCCAAAAATATGAACAAGCATACTTCTCTCCAATCTAAACTCATGCTTCTTTCTTTCAAGCTCCATAATTTTTATGTAACTTCTGTGTCCATTTAATACACAATATCATGATCGAATGAAAACGTGAACCGTGTTATTCAATATCTTTTCAAGATGATCAAGATGAGTCTTGTTAGTTTCTTTCTTTAAAAAAAATGTATTTCTAATCTGTGTGCATATTTCTTGGGACAAGCACGACAACAAGTCAATACTTGGATTTACAACAATCAAAAATCAACAACGTGAAAAAAAAGCCAACCAGAAAAAAAATTATTATATATGATTTCTCCTCCTTTGGTTATCGGACAACTTATAAGTAAAAAATGTAGTTGTACATACATCATACATGTGTACACATGTGTATTTTTATTTTTATCAAGTACAACTATGAAGATACATTGACATCCAACAAACAATCGGAGGCATAATCGTCAGTCATCATTTTTTCCCTCTTGTTAACAATCCCAGTACTTAGTAGAGACAACAAGTGAAACAAAATAGATCCAACAATTTTGTTTAATGCAGAGTTGTAAGGATGGAACATGAAAAATGATAAGTAGAAAAGAATCTTATATTCATATAAATAATAATATTAATAAATAAAATTTTTACATGAGTATTTTATGTAGTTACATGTGTACTTCTCAAGAGATATTTTTTTCGTGTTCTTTCTTGTAAAACGAATTTTCGTATTTAATCAGTCATAAAATATGGGCTTCCTTGTGCACCACCACCAGCATATATTTTTTTTGGCTACTGTGCACAAAGAACTTTTGTGACTAAACAAAAAAATTGTTGATGTTGATGAGCCTGAATTAGAGAAGAGGTGATGGCTACTGTGCGTCCACAAATAATAGAATTGATAAACGTGGTAAAAAATATTTTTTAAACAGAAGCAGAAAATCGAGTCATCTTCATTTCTTGAGCCATTGTGATTGTAATAATGTGTCAGCATTTAAAATGGAGACAAGGAGGATTATATTCTGGTCGGTGAGACGGAGGTGGCAGGAGGATTAGATGACATGAAATGCCTCCTGTCAATTTTTTTTCCTGATTCAATTCAATAATAGTGTCAATAATATAACGTAACTAACATGAATGCAAGCTGGCTGGCTCGCATTGTTTTCCTGAGAAGAATGGGTTACCTACCGAGAAATTAAAAGGAGACAGGTAACCTGAGAAGGGAAAAGACGAGGTGAACACAAAGCAATTACATTAGTGTGTACAAAAAGGATTGGATCAATGTCACATTTAACCTGATTGTAGTAAAAAAAATCGTAAAACAAAAAAATGAAACAAAAAATACTACATGTATGATAAGGAAACTTCGAAGAAACCTTCATGCGAAATTATGTTGGCTGTGGCAAGTAAATATTTTTGTTCCTCCTCAACTTAATTTTTTTGGATAAGCTTGAGTCCCGATCAGAGAGATTGTCCTAGACTGTTCCAGTACAGCTCACAAGATCGTAGCAGAAATGACTGTTGTTATATGTAATATTTTGGGCAAGTAGCAGCAGTTTGCCCACAAACAGTAGTACACACATCTTAATTATTAATGATCTTTTTCTTCCTTGTTCCATTGTTTTCAATTGATGTGTGTGAATGAAAAGCTCAATAGATAATGGCCTTGGCTCATGCCTTTTTAAACATTACACAAGAGCGATAATAACAGCAACCAAAAAGAGTTAAAAGCACCAAAGCTCAATTGGTTTATAAACTGTGGTGAATTGGTGGAGCTGATGATGATGATGATAATAATCGCATGCATGTCAGTCTTTTCCCTTCGTATTTTACCCTTCCTTACTCCTTTTCATTATTAAATGGTAATTCGTCGGAATCCTTGTTTCTGACATTTTTCCTCGAAAAAAGAAAAGGAATAAAACGTGGAAAAAACGTAATGTGATTATTTTCTGGATATTTTCACGAAACAAAAAAAATGGTGAGTGACTTGGTAGGATAAGCGTTATCGAACCGATGACATCTATATTTAATCTCGCACTTACACAAAAATTGTGTCCACGTTTTTTTCGCATTTTATTTTGTCTTGCTTTTTAGTACAAAATCCACACATTTGATTGTATCACCTCATAATTTTTTTGTACTTTATCCTGGAGTAAAAATTTAGAAATATTTTTTTATTCCGAACAGTTCGATTTTATTCTGAGCATTTTTTGTTCAAGCCGATAACACGAATGCGTGTGCATTTCCTTGTTTGAATCCAGATTGAATAGCAAAAGTGTTACTGTTCAGTTTCAGGGCTACAAAATGAACGCCAAACCGACAGAGGAAAAAATGAGACACCACCACCACCGGTCTTTTTTTTTTACGTGGATACCCCCTACTCTGATCTGGGTCGTAAAGCACTCCAACAATTTCCGTGAAACGTGTATATGTGGCCAGGTAGCATTTCCTTTTTTTTCGAGTGTTGCATTATAGCTTAGCAGGGGAGGATAATTTTTTTTCTGACTCGAATCATCATCACGATCATGTTTCATATATTTTTTGGGGGATGTGAAGAAGTTTCATTTGAAAAGTTTGAGTTTTTTATATATCTCGCTGATTTTTTTGATTTGGTGTTGTTTCATGATTAAAATATTATCGGCTTTTCCCAGCCACTCGTCACTCTTAAACATTTTAGAAGATAACCAGGTCGGCTTCTCCCCCTTGGTTTTGTACAGAGATTTCTTATCTGGTTGCCGCCATTTATAAAGGATAACCCATTTTTCAATTTTTGTTTCTGATACCTTCTCCCTCATAATTTTGGAGCGAAAGGAGTCATGTCAGAGAGGACTAGAAAATGAGAGAAGCGAAATATGGAGCAAACAACCCAGGTAGCTCAACTTTTTTATGATGACAACTGAAAAATTGAAGGAACAAGATCCACTCGTGTTCTTTCCGGAGCTTCTGCAAAATTTCATTTTTTGGCGGAGAAATGACAGAGACAAGGAATAATTTTTTGCTGCAAAGGTGGAGCAGCAGTGTGCGACGTCTCGTATGTAAAAGTAATGAATTGCAAAACATGAAACCTCCGTTGAATAATCTTTGGTCTGGGGTTGTGTCCACATTTATATGGTTCACTTGAATTAAAAAGTGAAGAAGACGGAAAACATGGAAGTCATACATTTTTACACTTTTCTCAATTGCCACTGCACTTCACTTGCTGTAATGTATTTAAAAAAACGGAAATTGGTGACAGGCTGAAATAAAAAGAAAGATAACGCAAGTGTTCGTAAAAAAAGATGGGAGTGAGTTACACAGTTGAAAATTATTACGTACACTTTTCTATATAAAAAAATATTGGAAGAGGTTTGGCATTTAAAAGACTTTTTTGATGCTATTATCCATCCATCTATTTTATTTACTTAAATTTTTTGGGGGAGACGAGGGGAATTTATTGTGAAAGGTGGCAAGAAAGAAAAAAAGAGGAAATGGTTAAAATTAAGGAGCATCTGCTACTGGAGTCAACCTTCTTCTGTGTACATAGAAGAAGGTAAGGAAGCACATTTAGCACATAAACTTGTCACACAACCACATGGAAGTTATGTATGGGAATATAATGAGGGTGAAAAAATTTTATAATGCACCAGAAACATAAATCAATGGAATACAAGTCCAGATCGTAATATATATTTTTTGCCTTCGGAATATGAATTTGGGATGAATGTGAAAAAAAGCAACAATGCTTTCGAGGTTCAGGAAAGGTTATTTTTTTTCCTATTATTGGGAAAATTGTTTGGAAAGGAAGGAAGTGCTTAAATATTAGGATATCAAGTCACGACAATCATGAAGCTATTTTTTTCTCCCCATTCTCTCCATCAATCCATCCACACTACCCCAAGATCCATTTTTTCTGACTTTTTTATAAAGTTCCAAAAAATATCGAGATATTGCGTAAGAGGGAGAGGAGAAGGGGGAAATTGAATATCGATTTGATAAACTGGACTATCTTATTTTGGACCTTTTAGCGATGGTCACGTAAGCTCATATAAATTTGTGCCTCAAGGTAATACATATTAAATTTTGGACAATAAAGAATTACTCAAGTTAGATCTTGAAACTTTCATACTTAGTACTGGGTGTTCGAAAAGTTGCTGTGCAGTGACTTTTCACAACTGAATATATTTGTCTTGGATTTTCCATAATTTTGAATTGGTGCATCTTCATATAGTACATACTCAGTTTTAAAAAGTCACTGCACAGCAACTTGATGTGGAATTACTATACCTGAGCTTTTGCTGCGAGTTTTATTCGTCAAGTTTCTTTTCAGCCGGCACAAAAATCACTCATTTCAAGACTACTGGTTCGTGAGTATTTTAGTTTTGCATTTATTTATTTATTTATTGCCATCTTTTTATAGAAAGAAGTGCACCACCAAGGTTTAAAAACACCCATCATGAACATAAACAGCTATTGTTCCAGCTAAAAGCTTGGACAGATTTATAATTTTAATGAGTCATTGGCTTATTTCATAGATATGCTCCGGCGATTCATGTCTGAAATTTGACGTCGTTAGCTTTAATTTACAGTTAGGTAAGCATCCATCATGGTTAGCTGTAAGAAGCAAAAATTGAGCGATGTAATGTGCAAAAATTGATTTTGTAATAAAAACTATCCATTCATTGAAAGTTTCTCCGTTCTCGTCGTCATTTCACCCAGGATGTCACAAGGTGAGCGAAAAATTGTGCCGACAAACGATGTTCGCTGTCTCATTGTTCACAACTTATCAGTTTCACATGCCCAGTTGATATGTCCCTAATTTTCCAGTGAAATCTACATATTTTTTTCCTGCAAACAATTAATCATAGTTCAAAAGTAGCTGAACAACTTGACATTACTAATAACATAATTGATTTTTTTGTTAGTAAATTACCTCAATAAAACATTATTGTGAACACATGTGAGCCAACACTTACATAATAATAATTTAGGTTGCAAAGTGGAAAATTGATTTTTTGATGTAAATTAGATGTCATGT
>JAHZNF010000095.1:0-21664 GCA_027744215.1 Troglopedetes dispersus | reverse complement strand
TGAAAACACTCTGTATTTGTTTACTAACCTGTTAGTCGTGTTTGCTAAACAATTTGAGGCCTGTCAGTCTAGCTTGGAAAATCCTACTTTGAAATTGATATTGCTTTCCAGGTACATAGATGCCACAGTGGGTTCAATATATTTGTATTGTTTTGATGCACAAAGTTTTCCAGAAGCCTAAGTTATCCCACCAGGTAATGTTTTAACAGTAACATTCATTGTTCAAGACCGCACACTGTGTACATGTATTTAACACACACACTTTGTATCGTTGCCCACACACACCCGACAAGCAAGCATGGTTGCGTCATGTCACAATCAATCCATCACCACAAAGGGAGAAAGCACGCAAAAGAAAGCATGAAATCGGATATCAAGTTAGTCGCCATTTAGATAGAGTGCCTGTGATGTTTTATGAAGGGACAATTATTAATAATAATGTGGAATCGATTTCTTCGGCAAACTCCCGAAATTAAGAATTATACCACGACGGAGCTATAGGTGGCGCACGGTAAAAGTGGCAGTAATAAGCACTGAAAGTTTTTTTACGACTTTATAAACTACCCCATAACCGTATTGACATAGGTACTCTGTTAGCTTGACTCGTCAAACAAAACGTTGATTGAATACCGCATTCTGGTCAGTACCACGAAGGATAGGAACCCCGCCGTTTCCTATTATGGATCTCAAAGGGAATTTTGCTGCATTTCTTGTTCAAAAATTGGACTCTGAGAGTCACTCAGAAATCAATACAATGGCGACTCAACATTACCACCAGCAGCATTCAGGTAGGGACGACAAACGAAAGTCACAGGAGGTTGAGCCAGTTCATCAAGACTGCCATGAAATTGTGGAAATGGAGACTATCCTGGTGGAGGATCTTATAAAACCCGTAGCTTTCCTCCTCAAATACACTCTTCCGTTTTATCACACCGTCAAATATGATGCCGGAACTAGATGTTGTGTGGTGGTAAAAGGCCACATCTTCAGAATGGTATTTTTTGTATGAACGAATATTAATATTCCAATTTCCACAAGATTCTCTTAACAAATTGTTTCTTTTTAGATTTTTTGCATAGCGTGGCAAATTTTAGCTTTGTACCGGCTAGTCATCAAGCTGATCCCTAATTCGAATTATGAAATATCGGCCCAATCTGAAAGCGAGACGTTATCAACAATTGCAACAGGAGCTTATGTAATATTCATTACTTTTACATTGACAACCTACTACATTTTCTGGATGAAGGTGAGCCAGATTTGCGACATTTTCAACAGTGTGATTGTTCTCAGTGAAAAGCTTCACCTGAAACATCGCTCTCCTGGTAGAATCAAACTGGTATGTGTAGTATGACATTGAAAGAACCATTTTTATAATAAAGTACATTATTTAACATTTTTTTCTATTTGTTAAGGTGAGGTGTGCTGTCCATAGCTCATGGCTGTTTGTAAGTTTCTACGTAGGAATCACCATCGTGCTCTACATGATTGAAGTATTTTGTCCCTACATGATAAGAGTGAACAGTAGTGGTCAGCTTAATCAGCTACCCGTCGCCAACATGAGTTCAAATCTGGTCCACCTGCCACGACTTGATTTTACAAACGTTCATGCAACAGATGATCTAATGATCATTCAAATTTTAACTGCAGTCGCTAGCTTTGTAAGCATTTTTACCTGGATGATGACCTTTCTGAACCTGGGTGCATGGGCACTGTTTTTTCGACAACTGATAACACTCTTTTATTGGAAAATTCGAACAAAAGATGAACTTGGTCAATTCGTTCTTATTCCCCACGTAAGCAGTCAGGAGCAGAACACATACCTAAATTTTATCACATACATCATTTTATTTTTAGAGAGCATTTCAGAGTGTTCATTTTCAAACGTTCATGCAACAGATGATCTAATGATCATTCAAATTTTAACTGCAGTCGCTAGCTTTGTAAGCATTTTTACCTGGATGATGACCTTTCTAAACCTGGGTGCATGGGCACTGTTTTTTCGACAACTGATAACACTCTTTTATTGGAAAATTCGAACAAAAGATGAGCTTGGTCAATTCGTTCTTATTCCCCACGTAAGCAGTCAGGAGCAGAACACATACCTAAATTTTATCACATACATCATTTTATTGTTAGAGAGCATTTCAGAGTGTTCATTTGCTTTGCATTCATTAAAGGAAATCCGTACGTTTAACAAGATTGGAACCATTCTGGAGAATTTTAATGGAATATACGGAGTTCAAAATCTTCTGGGAGCTGTTGTAGTTGTGACATATATGTCAACAACTGTAAAGCATGCTTTTTCCGGGTTGGATAATATATTGCAGATGAGTGCTGGGTGGCATTTATTGCTCAGTTACACTCCAATGGCAGTGACTTCACTGGCACTAGCCGAAGTGCCCAGGATGGTCAGTCTGTGAAAACTTTCTCCAAGTATAAATGTAGCAGTTTTAAAAACCTAAAGTTTTCTAATAACTTTGTTTTGAATAGGCTGGAGTGTTTGCTGCAATTATTAAGAACGAATTTTTCGGAAAATTTACAAAGGAGTGTGGTGATGCCGCAGAATCTCTTTGTGGAATAGCAATCGTCCATTATGATTTGACCACATCAAACATTGGGTTTAAAGGCTTGGGATTTTTCACTGTCAGCTATCAATTCATAACCACCGTAAGATTACGTTCTCAGATGCTGTACAAAGTAGGTATACATATATGAGCCACCACATGTTACATTTGCACTTATCTTTTTACATTCAGATAGTGAGCGTCATCATCACCTATTCCATTTTGGTTGTTCAACTTTTCCCACAAGACAATGCCATCGAAGTATAAGCAGGATTACAAGAGAGGAACATCCGGACTAAAATATTACCGGTAATCTTGAAGGTTCTGCAGATGTACAGCATTATTTATAGACTTCGGAAAGATATACGATTCATCGAAGAACAACCATATATATAAATCATTATGGACATATTTACCACTAGGCTGTTTGTTATTCAATGTTCTAAGCATGTTATAAATAAAACTTAATTCTGTTCTTTTCTATTTTCGTCTGACTTTGAAACAATGCCTGGCAAGATTTCATAAGAAAGCTATAGCCTCCAGCAAACTTTCTCCGACTTACAATTAGCAGTTTCGAGTCTTAATCAAATTATCTTAATTAACATAATTGTTCCACTCTAATTCGCGACACGCCTTTGGTCGACATTGTCTTCAGAGATCCAATGATGAATAATAGTAAAGGAGAAGAAATTAGTGTATGGCACGCACGTCGGCTTCAGCATAAGCAAAAGCCTTGTTAGTTCTTGCGACAGTATCACTCAGACCACACTAATAAAAGTGTAATTGAAAGCAGCATGGAAAATATGGTGTCCGAAGATGCCATAGAACAAATTCCCGACAAGCTTCGTTCCGAGTCCAGCAACGGTTTCCATCAGCATCTGGTTTTGTCGTTTGCTGAACAACCTAATCGTAAAGTTTGCATGACATCCTTACAAACTCTCAAGTCGCCCCAGGTTCAGCAGGTTATTATTATACGTGAAGATTTGCTGGAAAACCTGGAACATCATAAAAATTCGGATCTGGTCACACCGTTCCTAAAATTATACAACTGGACATTTCTCGTCCCTGACTCTATAAGTTTTGATAAGAAAACAGGAGAATTTTCGTGCAAAAAGAGAAGCATTCTAGTCAGGGTACAAAAAGATGCAGCTTAAAATTATGCAAGGTCGAAATAATGGAATAGTCTTAATAGTAAAGGAGAAGAAATTAGTGTATGGCACGCACGTCCGCTTCAGCATAAGCAAAAGCCTTGTTAGTTCTTGCGACAGTATCACTCAGACCACACTAATAAAAGTGTAATTGAAAGCAGCATGGAAAATATGGTGTCCGAAGTTGCTAAAGAACAAATTCCCGACAAGCTTCGTTCCGAGTCCAGTAACGGTTTCCATCAGCATCTGGTTTTGTCGTTTGCTGAACAACCCAATCGTAAAGTTTGCATGACATCCTTACAAACTCTCAAGTCGCCCCAAGTTCAGCAGGTTATTATTATACGTGAAGATTTGCTGGAAAACCTGGAGCATCATAAAAATTCAGACCTGATCACACCGTTCCTAAAGTTATACAACTGGACATTTCTCGTCCCTGACTCTATAAGTTTTGATAAGAAAACAGGAGAATTTTTGTGCAAAAAGAGAAGCATTCTAGTCAGGGTACAAAAAGATGCAGCTTAAAATTATGCAAGGTCGAAATAATGGAATAGTCAATACTTTTTGACAAGGATGAATTGCTAATTTTCAGGTTACGAGCTACATCTGGTTACTTTTTGCATTTGTGTATGGATCGCTTATCCTATTTAACGATATTGATCAACCACTCACCATCAAAGCTTTGATTGGAAAGCTAACATGGCTTTGTTACACTCTTTTCGACGTAACGGTGATTTATTGTTTGAGGGCGAACGTAGAGAAAATCGGGAAGCTGTTAACTGAAGGGAACAAAATTTCACAATTATGCGACCGCATTTTGCGTAATTCAGATGAACCAGTGTCCAAAAAGGTGAGCATAATAATTTATAAATGCCAGACACTTTCATTGCATGTGTTAATTTATAACCTCATAAGTTGTTTATTTTGTTTAGAAGGAAAGACTCCCCCTGAAATACTTTGTTTGGCTGACATGCTTCCTTGGCTTGCTGTACACATGTGGATTCGTTCTTTTTGTGATTATTGAATTAACGGCTACAACAACAAACTTGTGCAACATTTATCTGAACTTGACTGCCACGTCTTCTGATGATCTTGGTGAAAACGAGTGTTCCTCGACGACGAATATTTTGTACACACTTTTTCAACGTTCCATGAGAAGCACTTTGGGGGCAACTCTACTGGGATTCTGGGTGTCTATGGCTTTCACCGTGGAGTCGATTTGGGTAATCTTCTTACTCATGACATCTTTATGGGGATTCTATTTTAAACGGCTTTTCGCTGGTTGTATCTACCTCATCGAGACCCGCAAGGTTAAACTTCCACTTGTGAGTGCATAATTTAAACAATAAACCACCACGTTCCCTTTTTAGACTCGGATATTTTTTAACCTTATTCTGTTTTCCTTCAAACCATAGGGCATCCAGATTTACACGAGAATAACCGTCTTACTGGAGGAATTCAATAGGTTCTTTGGAACTACCTTGCTTTGGATTGCAATGGCATCCCTGTTATATGTAGCATCCACGATTGCGGAATTTCTGGCAGGCCACACCAACGGGTTCTTATATGATAGCGTTAATATTATTGGATTTTTTCCTTTCTGTTCTATGCTATACACAGGGGCTGAACTGCACACGATGGTATGGCACCACATTATTATAATTCTAAGCAGCTATAAATGAGTTAAAGTTTGACCCAGTTTTTTTTTCTTTGGATTTCAGGGCCAGCTATTACCGCTAGTTATTAAGAAGCAGTCACTGACAGTTAAATTTAAGGAACAACAAGAAATTCTACACGTTTTTCATACGGCAAGCATCGTTCAATATGATGCATTGAGTCAGAATTTAGGAATGAAAGGAAATGGTTTCTTCACCATCTCGTATACATTCGTTGCAAGTGTGAGTCAAACAAAAATTTTTACAACAGTATTTTTTGAAAATCACTGATTGAATCTTTTACTCGGTAATGTTTCAGTTGGCCGGACTGGTCATGACGTACTCTTTACTCGCATTGCAATTTAAACTTGGAGAAATACCGTTGCTGTAGATGACATGTCATACCCATCCATCTTGTTTATCTATTTTTTGATTTCCTGCCTAATAAAGTCTTAGGTAGTTTGCTTTCTCTGTTACTGACACAATAAATGCTACTCAAGTAAAGTGTCCACTGGTTAGTTAAAAATATTGTGGACAAAAGCAATAACTCATAACATCAACATATATCCCCGTAATGAAATGTTTGGTTACGTAAATTATGATGAGATGAAGTTTTATTAGCATGTAATAATGCACGAGGGGGTATAGTTAGGAATGCATTGCTTCGGTTTCGGTACAATCTTTGTGGGATACTACAATTTCAGACTACTTCTTTCAGCACAAAAGAAAGCGTCTGGATTCAAGACAACTGAGTGAAGATAAAAAAGCAGAAAGTTTTTACAGGAAGAAACATGTCAAATTGATTATTAATCTTTAATAGGTAGACTAATTTAGCAAGAGAAGCAATGTTCCACCTCGCAAGCATGTCATGCTCCTTTCTTTCAGCTAACTTTAGTACTGTGGTGAAAGTCGACTGTTACATGTTGATCGTCAGGAATATCCAGCCTTTGAGTACTGCTGTTGTAGTCCACTAATTGGAATGCACCGTAAATTTGTAACGCCATGAAGATGGAAACACCCGTTTCAAATAATCAAAATGAGAAGGAAATTTCTGAGAGAAATCCATATGGGAAAGCAATGCAAAGTGTCTTCAATATTTGGTTGTGGTCGTTTCTTTTTCCTCACAGGATCCAATGCGATACTTTTCGGGATAAATATATATTCAAACGAGGGTCATTGCTTCGTGTGGTAAGCGGCATTGAGTTGCCTTCTTTGTAATAACACAAATCTAGTTTTTATAATGTCGTATGTATCTTCAGACATTCGAATTGACCAAGTGTGATTTGGGCTCATTCTGTTCAACGTTGCTCAAAATTTGAAAACCCCAAGTTTTTAATCTAACGAAAATGCTCTACTTTCTTATTTACCCTGTGTAAGTCAAGGGTTCATTTGTCTATTGTTTTTGTACACCCTCTCAACCTGTCCAGGCCGTTTGTTTCTTGTGGCAAACCAGCTTGATCAGCTATTTAGTTTGGGCAACCTCATCCGCGATGTACGACGGGAATCCATTTCATAGGATCACTCTCCGAATTTCATACGGTATTTATGTTGCCTTTCATCTTATTGTGACACACTTTTGGTGGTGTAAAGGGAAGAACGTAGTGTCCATTCTCAACCAAGGTCTGGAACTCTCGGACAAATTAAGCGATGACAAGGGTACTTGGAAAGGGGTACGTTAATTATGCTTATTGCACATTGCATTCTATCTCACTCCTACATATTAATTATTATTAATTGGAAATAAAAGTAAACAGAAGCATACATGATTTAAAATCTTTAAAACATTCAAGTTTAACGTAGTCGTGTGGACAGTTCTAATTACCACAGCCGTAACAACAGCCACATTTTCACTGATGGTCATGCAAGCTGCTGTTGTGAACTGGACAGTCGATGACAACAGCCTGTTTAATTTTACGAGACTTCCCCATGATATCCGATTGGTCTCCAGCAGCTATTGCAACTTTTATGGAAATATCTTCTGCAGTGGAGATGTCATAATGAAGGCAGAAAACATTCCTGTCCATGCTAAAATCATGTTCTGGTTCATAACTGTCCAAAGTTTGACATTGGAAATTTCATGGGCGATTCCACATATTTATGTAACTCTTTGGGCGCTTTTCTACCAGCAAATTCTGACATCGTTACTAAAAAGAGTTCGAAGGGGAGGTTTGACGAATCTGAGAAAGGTGGGCTTTTGACTACCAAACCCATTGTCAAGTGTAAAATTGGATAAACATCGTAATTGTAGCGAACAATATTTTAGGGAATTTCATTGTGGAATGAAGTGACCGTTTTAATCAGCCGGTGGAATGAAATATTCGGTTTGATGATGCTTATGATTGTCCTTTCCTCCCTTTTCTACAAGTCTATTACCGTGTCTAGTTATCTCAGAGGTGATAGAGTGGGTTGGACATTGCAAATTTTAAACATGGTCATCTACATTCCCATCCTTGTTTTATTGATGACAAGTGCTGAATTGAATAAGAAGGTATAGACATTCCAACTTGCTTCGTAATTTACAGTATATTCAAAGCTTGGAAATACTGTTTTTATTTTCTTGTTTCAGGCAAAAGAATTTCCGACAATGATTAAGGAAACATTTGTAATGACCGGCGATCGACAAATGAACCAGGTTGAGAATTTACAAGGAATGCAGATGATGTATTATGACATTCTTTCAGGATCGGTGGGTTTCAAAGGTCACCAATTTTTTACCATCTCATATTCATTTCTTGCGCAGGTATCAAGATTAATTGACAATTTACTATGTAAGAACGAAAATCGGTTAGCGAGTATATAACCTATTATGTGATTCATTTATGTAGATGGCAGGGGTGGTATGCACTCTCATAATTGTCACTGGAGATTTGGCCAATATCCATGCTGCTTCAAAACTATTGCGCGACACAACAAACAACAATTCTGCAGATCAATACATGCATGGCCTCTAAGTTCGTTTGAGATAAGGGAAATTCCATGCTTTATATTTACTTCACAGTAAAAGCATTTATCCAAAGTTCGGAAGATGCATAACTATTACAGATATGTATATTCTACAGTCTTAAGACTCATCAGTTTCTTGTAATGTAATTATTGTATACATAAGAGGGTGTTTTATGTTTATGCAAGTTTGTGGCTTCATTAATTGCGCCAAATCACGCATATCAATTATCTTGTATTACCAACTGGATAAAATGTTTTAAGAAAATTACGAGAAGGCTCATTACTGCACTCTGTTTAATTTGGATTGTTTCATTGAAGCCTCAAGCAGACCAAAGTGACTTGTTGACCACGATGGGATTCGGGCTGAACAATTGGCATGTTACATTACTAACACATATTATCGTTATCATGTCGTTGAGGATCATAAATAACTACTTGAAACCAAGATTCATCACACCAATTCAATCAAATCTATATTTTTATCCTGCAAAGTACATTGCATTGACGGTTTCTTGTTTCCATTATGTCTTAAATACTCCTTTTCTCATAAAGTATGATGATCAATCTGGTCAATATCACTGTTTGCTCGGATCCTGGCCGTACAAGGTAAATAATACCTCCATCAAAATAATTTAACGTATTCTTTTATTTCTTTTGGCATAAAGTATAATTTTATTTTACTGCAGATTCTATCAATTTTGTGGAATGGGTTTGTTACTGCCTATGCCACTTGGGGATTCACTGGCTCCGATTTGTTTCAAGACTCCAACGGAAAAATTATTCAAGTTGTCTACAAATTCATCTGTTTAACATACACCTTTCAACATATCACATGGCTTATCCTCATGTGGTCCAAACTGAGACAACTGCCATCCATTCTGAACAAAGGAAATGATATTTATTCCGATTTGGTGAAAGCCAAACCTTCAATACTACCAGAAAATTCTTTCATGCGCACATGCATTCACGTAAGCACAGATAATATTTTTGAAGTACAAAATGCAAACTCTCTTCTTGCAATTATTGTTCAAATTATTTTTACTTAGACTCCTATTTTGAGGCGGCTCTTGGTTGCCACTTTTTTAATTTTTACAATTTCCACGCATATGGCGTACATTCTGAAAGGCACAACTTCAATGTCCAGTCCACATCAGGGACTGCTGATTCAATTTGACGCATTTGTGAACACCACCGTGGACTCCTTTTGTAGGATTCAAAACTACTGGTGCCTTGAAAAGGATTCAGAAGGGGAACCGACGTTGCCGGCGTACTTCTTAGGAGTATTTTGGTTGATACTTTCCTCGATGGCATCACAGACACATCAGTTATCCATTGTAATTTTTACATTTTTCGCGCTTTATTTCAAACAATTATTTCTGCTCGGAATGGAGAATATTGAAAGGTCCTGCAAGAATAGGGAAATTTTCTTGGTACGTGGAAAATTAATTTGGCATGAAGATCAGTATAGATAGTCTAGCATTGCCCCATGTTTGTAAATTTTCATCTGACTTGAGCCAAAATCGCTTTTCCATAGGCTACGCAAACATTCACCCGAATCACCTTGCTTTTGGATGATTTTAATGGAATGTTTGGGAGGCTCTTATTTGCCACCTTGTTAACATCCGTTTCGTACCAATGTGCCAGCCTGGCGGTTTTACTAGGAGGAAGATTAAGCGGAGTAGGAGGTAACTTCCTGATGATAGTTGGTGTGATCCCTTACTATTTCATGCTGTTTATCATGGCAAGGGTCCACAAATTGGTAATAAATAAGGACAAAATCTATGTATTGTCCACGTCAATGAATTGTTTCTAAATATACAGTGTTTTGCGAAAATACTTATTTAGGGTTCAACTGTTCCTGATCTTGTTAAGAAAAAGTATGTATTGCAAAAAGGTTATTACGCAACCGGTAATGATGACGTTGAGCGTGACCCCATTTCGTTGGAAATCCTTCATGGGGCACACATGTTGAATCATGATGTACTCTCCAATGCCATTGGATTTAAAGGAGGAGATTTTTTCACTATTTCCACCTCTTTTGTTGGAAATGTAAGCAGACTAATCTTTCGATATAGCATTTTGTAGTTTTTCCGTAAATCTAAAATTGATTTTAACTTCGTGTTTCAGTTGATTGGAGTCATTGCAACATACACATTGGTCCTCATCCAACTTACTAATAAGAAGTAATTATCGAGGTTTTGCGAAAGTCCAATCTTCACTTCAGTGAAAAAAAATGTGTCTTTATTTTCTCATTTCGTAAAGGTACGGATTTACGAAGCGATTCAGTTCGTTCCATATATGCATTTAATTGCTTTGGTGAAGACTTTTATATGGATCAAGTTGCCCCGTATTTTTTTCGTATCAGTAATTGTGTCCAAATCCGGTCATGACATTGCACAAGACTAGTATCAATTAAGCCCATTTTCATCAAGTATGTAAACATTGGCACCACCCACTTTGTAAATATTGCAGGGCGTGCACCCCTTTAAATCCAAAAGTACATTTTTGCGAAATGCCATAATATGTGTCTTCTTTTACTTGTTGCATACGGGCCAGGCAAGAATAACTGCTATAACCATACATCATAAATTCATACTTATCTTCGAAGAATGGCAAATGCAAATATTTACTTTCAGTTTTCACTTAAATGACAGATTTGATGCGTGAAGCGCGTGTTTTCAGGTTTTTCAGTGTTTTATTTTTCATTTATACTTACACACGTTAGTTCCCAGATAGTTAATTCGTACATCCTGCAATAGAATTAAAGTTATTTCCTCTTTACTTAGTATCTAGGCATAATAAAAAATCTGTACGGCAGATCTGTAGTTGAGAATACAGTAATTTAAATTCTCAGTAGCTTATCAAGTATATAACATTCTTTTTATTTAAAACAATAATTCACAACTCAAGAATTCAACTTTGTTTTTATTCCCTTACACAATAACAGCTAAAAGTGGTCCTAAGAAAGTAGTGCACTAGTATTTTAAGTAAAATCATTAGCAGAAGAACACTGGGTACAATAATAAATCTGGATTGTTTTTGGTACTGCACTGCGCCTTACTCTCTATAGATTTTATGCTAACGTTAAAATGTTAAGTTAAAAAGTGTGTCTACGTGTGTATTATGTACGAATATGTACATACAACATTAAATAATTGGGGAAAAATGTGTAACAGTAACAAGTTTTTTTTCAGTAGTTATTTAAGCATAATATAGACAGGATTGTATAGGATATATTTTTGCACTTTGCACGTATATAAATTGAATTGCAGATACAAAGTATTGCAGTACATACAAAATCTTTCCGCATTGTATAAACCTAGTCAACATTGCTGTTCAGATTGAACTGGATAATAAAAACACACTCGCAATCAACGTCAGCAGCAGCAGCATAGTTCATTTAAACCTATATTTGTAATAAGTTTATGTACAATTCAACTTTTGGGCTTTTACTGAAACTGATCAATAGTACCATAAGATTTCGGATGTGTATACTATGTCATAATATGTAGATTTGTGCACTTAACCAAAGAGTAGGCAGCTTATTATGTCTTAGCAATTTCCAATTTACCAAGCCACATATTTTTTGTCTCGAACCTGAACGTTTCAACTGCACACACGTGCGTCTTAAGCAGGGGAAAAGTCATTTTTTCACAGCGCAAAGCTAATTCGAATTCATTAACAAATGGTATGTTTAGTTTCTAATTTATTTTAATGTGTCGCTGGTTGAAACCTATAGAATCCTCTTGTGTGTGATAGGCACTCTCAAAATGTAAGTAGTCAAATCAGCGTGTGTCATTCCTGGAACTAACGTGTGTAAGTATAAATGAAAAATAAAACACTGAAAAACCTGAAAACACGCGCTTCACGCATCAAATCTGTCGCTGGTTGAAACCTATAGAATCCTCTTGTGTGTGATAGGCACTCTCAAAATGTAAGTAGTCAAATCAGCGTGTGTCATTCCTTTGATTTAAATCATTTTTCCCGTTCTTTTCTACTTTTCGTTATTCCGTATTTCGATAAAAATATTAAATATTTATCGAGATTTTCTCTGTTAATTCAATATTAGAAATATAGTCCCAACAGCTACTACCAACTACAATAGTTTCTTCATAATAGTTCCAAAATAGAGATTCTCAGTTTTCTTTGTTAATTTCCCAAGACTCGGAAATATGTCTGTAGTTCGTACATTTCTTGTACATTTTTCACTTTCCATTCCTCCATCTAAAACCATGCAATGCTAAGGGCTATACATACAGCTTAAATTAGCAATAGCATCATATCATCATAAAATAAGCCACTTTGCAGCAGAACTGTACAATCAACGTAAGACGTGCGGGATTAAACATTTACTTTGTTCATTTCTACATATCTACACGCTTCCACTGAACCGCCTTCACATAAATAGTTTTTATTTCACATGTCTACATCTTTATGGATTTAGGAAAATAAATCATATTACAATGGAAGTATTCCCTAATAAGCTACCTTCTTTGTCTTCATTTAACACTACATTTTGCTTGCTATTCTCTTTACAGGTATCTGACAAATATAACTCAATGAGAATGTATTTTTCAAAGCCACACAAATGGACAACTCTTTTGGCAAAATTTACATACCTAATAACTTCAACGAACTATTTCATCTAAGCACCTAAAACACTTCTAGGTCTTATGGATCATTTAAAAAATATATTGACAATGAAATCACTGGCTCAGCGAAACACCTAATCTACCACCCATCCCATGCAAATTTCAAAGGTAAGTAACACAAGTAGTGTCACTAAACCACTTCAGTCCGCTATCGTCCTTGAATAGTTAACCACAATAAAAAGTCTTGAAAATATAAATAATAGACAATAGTGCACAGTTTAGTTAATCTAAAGATAGGTACTTCTACGAGTGTTAAGTTTATAGTGCACAGTATCCAATCATTCAGCTGCTCATGTGCTGTCACAGTCCACTATTTTAAATACTATTGTGAAGTATATCAACTTGACTTTATTCCTACATAAATATTAACAAAAAAATAACCAACGGTTCCTCTGAGGTTGTTCACCACTAAATTACGCCTTGGCTCATGATACAGCTTTTTTCTGTGGAGAAATAGAAGTTGAACACCGTTGATCACCGAGATTTGAAGCAACATAATATAGTTAGTGTCGATTAAAGCATAAAAAGACTATTTGCATAAACTCTAAAAAAAATTACAAACTTATCTTTAGAAAAATATAATCGTTGGAGAAGTGAGAATAATGCTTAAATTATACTGCTCCGCCTATCTCAAGTAAAATAATAAGTAAAAATGAAAATGTTCTGAATACTGTACAATGCATGATTGAGATTATTAAGAGAAATATGTCAAGGCGTTTTGGGTTTGTGGTCTCGTGATTCCATATTTAATCAATACTACTAAGAACACATGATTATAATTTTCTGTCCATCTAATAAAGCTTCACTTAAAATTTGAAACCTAAACATTAATAGCTAAAAAGGTCACCAGAAATAAAACTAATTCAAACTGCCGTTGTCTGAAATAAGAAACAAGCAAGTGTAGAAACCTTCCTTGTGGAATTTTATAGGTAGCAGATCATATTTATAGAAGATTCGCGTTTGCTGATTAATGTCACTTTGTAAGGTAGGTCATTTCCGCGGTACTAGGAAAGTCAACGTCTCCTTTAAACTTTTGGCGTTTACCGAGTATAGTTCTTCAAATAAGTCCTTAGCTTTAAACTTAACTACTTTTATATCGCAATGATGAACTGGTTTTGGTTTGGACGTAAAATTAATGTCAAACTTTGAAATGCAGTTTATTTATACAAAAGTTGCCATCGGCGAAGGAAGATTTGGATCTGGTTTCTTTTTAACTCCATACTGGCCGATAAATGATCCGTCTTCGGTGAATTTAGCTGAAATTAAAATGTCAGTCATTGTTAGATAGACGTTGGTTGAAGGATAATATAGAAATTCCACTTGGATGTGAAAGACTTACCGTCATCGCCATAATCACCCATTGAATCTGTATCAGATTCTTGTGGAGGCTTGAAATCACTGCCCATTGACATCCTACCAGATCTCTCTTCAACACTGCAAAGCCGTTAGAGAATACACGATTCATTAATTATGAGTATCAATAGTGTGGTTTGTTCTTTAATTAATTTAAACAAAAAATGAGTACACGTACGGCTGGGAATACTCGCGGAAGCCTCCTAGGCCAGTGACATCCTGCAAACAAAAAACAAGTACAATGGTTGACTCCAGTACAAACATATTTGAACTCTGCAGAATGATTAGCAAGAACATTTAGTATAACAATTTAAAAAAATGAACAAACCGAATATCCATGGGCAATTTCTCGTTCATAGACTGCGTACTTGCCACCTCTGTTTCTTTTGACGATACAGATAAGAATTAGTACCAGTACCAAGAAAGCAATTGCTACGATTAATCCAATAAACCAGGCGGTGTTGCTCCCTCCTGGTTTAGCTTGAACGACAGGTCCATCTGAAATTTTGCCAAATTTAAAATGTCGGTAAAAATCCAGTTATAAACTTTAAAATCCCCGATTCAGTTTCACTAGTAAAGCAATTATTTTTTTTTTTAAATTACCGCTTGGGTAGGTATAAATTTCTTCTGGATCGGATATCTTTTCCTTATCTCCGTCCACCGAAACCACTCTGAACACGTACATTTCACCAGGTTCCAACCCTCTCACGGTGGTGTTAAGGTTGTAAAATTCAGGTTCAGTACTTTCGAATTTTGTGTCGCCGTATCGCCTGATGAAAAATTATGAAATGTTGAATTTAATCCAATCGGAAATAATTTTTATGCTTCATTATCAACCACATGATATGAATGATGATTTTTTCAGGTATGTTAGCTATAATTCACAGCCTATGAATGTAAGCTTGTTCCAACATGGAAAATTTACTTGTATTGGACAAAGAAATGAGAGCCAGCTCGTCCAGTTCCCTCCTTGTTAGGGACCCATTTCACAAGAATTGCAGCAGTGGCTCCCTTGTTTTCTGACGGGGTTGCCACTTGAGCCCACGTAAATTTTGGTTTGTTGAGAGGAGTTGTCTGTCCTTCCAATTCAGTGCTGCGCTCAATGAAGTTACTACAGGATTACCACACAACACCATATATGTAGCTACGAAACTTATTAATGTGAAGCCTTGAATATAATATTATAAACATTTTGAAGAAGAGATCCTCTTACTCCTCTCCTGGTCCCTTTGAAGTGGTAGCCTTTATGTGGATTCTATATTTTGTTCCAGATTCTAGACCAGCCAACTTGGCATCGGTTATTTCCGCATCCGCTATTGGAGGTTCTCGTTCCATCAAAGGTCCAACTTCAGTTCCAGTAACCTAAACACAACATAGAGCAACGTGACACTCTCTAAAGTGTTTATTGCATACACAAAACCCTTCAGGTATTACCGCATACCTTCTGATAGTAAATCCTGTAACCAGTCAGAATTCCATTAGGCTGTTCAGGCTTACGCCACACCAAATACAACGCACTGGCTCCTAAGGGATAAGCATCGAAAGATTCTACTGGGCCAGGAGTCCCTTCCTCCGTCATGACCTCAATGACTCTACTGTTTGGTCCGTTGTAGTCAGTGTTGTAAGCCAGCGCGACAACATAATTCTTTGAAAATGGAATCAGCTTATCAACTACAGCTTGTGTTACATCATTCTTAATGAAGATCTCTCTTCTATCGTCATCGCCATCATTGTCAGTCTATAAACAAACATAAAAAAGATCTTAAAAAATTGAATACAGGAAGACATAGACAAGCGTTACACAGAGTGTCGTAGAAGTTAAATTAAATTAAATTAATTTTTTTTACCCATGTCTGAAGTTTGTAGCCTTCAAACTTTCCACGAATATTTTCAGGATTCACGTGATTCCACGAAAACAGAGCTGTTCTGGCATCAAGCTTTTCGATGAGTGTGAAATTCGCAGGGGCTTCCGTAGGCTCTGTTCAAAGCAGGACATGGTTTATTAATATTATTATTATAACTTCTGAAAGAATGAGTGAGAAGGACCAACTTTCATTTAAAAAAAGTATAACAATTGTCACAAACCTGCCATTGTAATAGAAAAAAATCTTCCATGTAAGTTTCAGTTTATTTATTTAAACAAATGTTTCGAGTACGCTTTTTCAGGTTAATGAATCAGATTTTATAATGTCATTCAGTTGTAATCAGATGACGAAAAATAAAAGTTCAACATCATTTTAAAAAAAGTGCAAATATAACTGTACATTATCCAATCAAAATAGATCCACACTTACGGTATAGCTTGTTTCAGTAGCTGGAACGTCCCTGTAGGCAACTTCCCAAGTATCTGGAGTGAAACTGGTGTTGTATTGAATGGTGTAATACAAAATTGGTGACCTGTAAAATTAGTAATGTTTGATTCCGTTAAAATCCACAATCCATTCAATACACTTATTCACCTCGTTAATAGCAAATGAACGAATGTAGCCAATTGGTCAGATTTTCGCAAGTTGAACTCGTGAACGTAAAAATCTTAACTGTTAATATTTTATATGCACTTTAGGAGCAGTGCAACATTTGTTACCTGTTATCACCCATGGGACGCCATCTTGCCGACGCAGTTCGACGATTACACTCCACGTTGAATAACTCCGGCATGTTGGGAACATCCTGGACTACCAATGTGGCGGAAGCAACCGTTCGTATCGTATTCCGTTCGAGCAACGCATGTGTACACCTTTTACAAAGATAATAATAATAATAATAATAATAATTTGATTTTTTGCTGCAACTGTCATGAATGGATGAGATATTATTTTTTGTTTAAAGTACCCCCGAGTCCAACTCTGTCGTTTTATCTATTGTTAGTGAATTATCCTGCAGTTTAACGTAGCGAGTGTCCGTATCAAAATCAATTAACTCTCCATCATTTAGCCAGTCGATAAACAATGTTAACGTTGGATCCTTCACTGCACTACAACGGAATGTTGCCGTTGTACCCGCAGCAACCTCATAATCTTCAGGCTTATCCACGATTTTCGTGTGCTCTATAAAAACCCGTAATAGAACAAGGTATTCAGGCTGTTACATATTATTAATGCGCTTAAGGATAACCTAGATAAATATTGGTTCGTCCACCGACCTTTAACAANATAATCTTCAGGCTTATCCACGATTTTCGTGTGCTCTATAAAAACCCGTAATAGAACAAGGTATTCAGGCTGTTACATATTATTAATGCGCTTAAGGATAACCTAGATAAATATTGGTTCGTCCACCGACCTTTAACAACTAACGTTCCTCCAGCGGTGTCATTGCCAAATCTATTTCTTGCATCACAAACATACACACCCGCATCTGCGAACCGAACGTCACGAATTTCCAAGTCTCCATTCTCTAGAACTTTGTAACGACCGCCTGTTAACTCTTGATTATTTTTCAACCAACGAACAAGAGGCCTTGGAGCCCCGAAAACTCGACACCTCATTGTCACTGACTTTCCATCGGTCGTGACCATGTCAGTTGGCTTTTCAGTAATTTCTGCCGGCAGTGCCAGCACGTTTACATAGACGTCCTTGTACACATAACCGAAGGAGTTCGTGGCGTTGCATCCATAATTACCTGACAAAAACAAACATTGAAAGAAATCAATCGTCTTCCTTGGAGAAACATACCTCCAATATGGATATTAGTTTGATCAAATTGAATTATGGCAATTACCCGTATCGACTTTCTTGATATTTTCAATCAAGATTCGGTTCCCTAAAACTTTTCTCCTTGGATTATCTTCTGCCTCTTCCAAAGGTTTCCCATTGTGAATCCATTTGATTTCTGGAGCTGGCTTTCCAGTTGCTTCGCACCTGAACTCAACTGACTCGCCTTCAGCAGCATTCTGAATTTCTGGTTCCACAGTGAAGTATGGAGCAGCTGTAAGAATTCGTAAAGAAGCGTTATTACAGACATTCAAGCCAGCAAGGTTAAATGGATATAAACGTTCACGAATGAGTTCACAACATACCAAAGACGGATAGTTGGATGGAGTATGAAACAGGAATTCCTACACCGTTAGTGGCATCACAGTCGTACGCTCCTACAAACAGTGTGAATAAGTTAGGATAGTAGTGATGTTGGCAAACCTGTCAAATGAACTACAAGGTTACGCTTGGATAAATTGTTTAAATGCTTACCTTCATCAGAGAAGTCTACATCTTTGATTTTTAAGGTCTTGCCATAATTATCATACTCAAGTTTGTCATATGGAAGTAGTCCGCCTTTCTTTTGCCATTTAATTTCAGGGAGTGGCCTAAACAAAACTCAAACCCAATAAAACCGTCCTTTGCCTGCGTGCTGCAATTAGTATAATGGAATTATTAGATTATACAACAACTTACGTTCCGCCAACAATACACCACAATCCAACAGTGGATCCTCGTATGGCGACCGTATTTCTTTTGGAGGCATATTGGATTTCGGGTCTGTGTTTGTTCAAAGTGGCTGAACTGCTTGTAGGGGCAACACTCAAGTAAACACGATTTCCGAGTTTATACTCATTCCTGTTGAGAATATATTTTTTCGCAGACGTGAGAAATGAAACAATGAAATCAATTTATTCCTTGGCCACCATACAGAACTACATACAAAAGTAGGTTACGTATGGAATGAACCAAATCAACTGAATTATCCGAGATCCGTACCTAAACCGTGAATAAGCCGCACATGCGTATAGGAATTCTGAGCTTTTATCATTGCGGGTAATGTTGGAAAACCAGAGGGTTCCTTCAGGATCCACAGTTATTCTAGAAGAATTGATGCTTTGCAATGCTCCCTGCGAATTCTAAAATAAATGAAAACGCATTTTTTTAAAATAACCAGTATCGCCAATATTCAACATTGAATTTATAATTTAATGGTAAACCTCAACCTCACAAAACTAAAATTACACATACCTGAAGCATCCAATAGACATGAGGCTTGGGCCAACCATCTGGAGGGCTACATCCCAGTTTAAAGGGTTGACCCTCTTCCGCAACCTTGCACAAAAGAAAATGATTACCTCATGTAAGCAGCAGTTACCGTCTATTAATCTAGAATAAATAAAATCTACAAACTTACAATCGTCGCAGGTTCTTCCTCCTTAAAGGAATTTAATTCCGCTTTTCGCAGGAAAACGGAATTTGTAGTGGCCGTTCCCCACTCATTGTATGCAAAGCATTGGTACTGCCCAATATCCTCTGTTTGTGGTGAGGTCACAACCAGTGTTCCTCTTCCCTGTTGCTGAGAAATTCTTTCGTCGTATGCTTGCCAGTTGAACTCCTTCCCGTTCTTAATCCATTTATACTTCGGCGCAGGCTCACCCTCTGCTTCGCATTCAATAATGAATGGCTTATCATTCTCATCTTGCCTCTGCTTCACTTGAAATAACAGCTCATCCGTTGGAGGCTGTTTTGTTATAAGCGGAGGTGATTGAACTGGAAAAAATAAAAATAATACTATTAAATTATCAAGAGTTACGGATTATCAACTACAACGTGCCGTAAGAGTCTCTGTATCACGTGGAGTTTTCTGAAAGAACTAAACTGATCCATGATTTTAAATCTTTACCACCATAAACCATCAAGGGCTAGATACAATGATGTCGCATGTTTCACCCACAACGTAATTCATCATGGGACTTCAACTTGTCTTTGTCTTGTAACTTGCGATGGGACACACGAAACCACATGCATTTACTCTTTTCTTTCATCTTGCAAGATATACATATCTGAGTCATATTGTACTATAAGAATATGTGGTATAATGTGAAATTTTGCACAAAATTCACTGAGATTCCACAATTTCAGTTTGACTTATGGTGGTAATGAGTCATAATAAAGAGAAGAGGACTAATCTATCTTTGCACCTTTGAAATTGTGGCCATATTTGTTAAATATTATTATCACTAATTATCATTTATAGTTACATAAAGATCTTTTACAACACGCATTCATTAAATGTGTGGTATTTCAAGCCACAAAGAGTTACTTCGTGGCTCATTAAAAAGGCAATCATTTTGTAATATTATTTTCTTGCCGAAATCCCAAATTACATATTTAATGTACTCTATAGTGTAGATTTTGGAGACGACGAAGAATAACCCACATAAAAAATTGGTCACATAAAGCAGATTGCCATTCACTTCTGCATTTCTAAGTCATGAAAAGAAAAACTACGCCGTTTTGTAGGTGATAAACTATCTGCTGAACATCGCATTTACTAAGCTCATACCTCTCCTGTATCCTGACTGAATCCTGGTTTTCATTTTCGAAAATCCATACATTCATTTTGAAGAATTTAAAAAACAAAAATTCAATTCTTTACAAGGAAAAAGTGCGATCTCAATTTCGAAGCAAAACTCGTTTGAGTACTTGATTGTACTTCTTTGTTTTCGCATTGAGTTTTTCTTTTCAAATATCATTCTATCGATGAAAACGTACCCTCATAAATTCAAAAGATATAAAATGGTGATGTCAGAATGTGAATGAAAGTTTTGAATGCACACATTTTATCTTCACCTCCATGCACTTATGTGACAGGTTACAATTACCTTTTTTGTGGTTTTTCCCTTTTAACCATTTTGTTACATATTTTATCGTAAACAAAATTACGATACAAAACAAATTTTACCCCTTACCACTACATAGCTTCATGAAATTCGCCACAAAAGCAATAAAGCAATTTAGGTTCATTCTCGAAAAGGTAAGTAAACCTGAACCACACATCCTAATAACATTCCTTTTCTCATTTAAATGAGTTGCTATTAAGGGGAAATCAAAAGAGGGACACCAACCAAATATTAAATTGTGACTAGACTTTTTTGTCGCTTGATCTTACCTGCTCCTGATGCAAAGTCAGTTGCAGAGAAAAGTACTAAAATGGAAATTAAAAGGCAGTTGGCAGCTGTGAACGGTCGGAATTCCCATGGTCTTTTACAATTCTCTATTCTACGCCGTCTGCTTCTGGAATTTTGTGTTGCTAATGAATCAGGGCTTGTACACCTTCTGGAACTCCGAGTTCCGGAAGAAAATGTAGAATAAAATGATGAAGACAATGACGTCGATGATGAAAGTCTACTCGCGAGTGAATGAGCACACATTGTTTCTTGGAGGGATGCCTCTTCCATTTCCGCTTCACTGCCTGCACGGGTATTTGTGCTCCTCAAATTTCGACGAATGCAACTAGTTTTCATGTTGATTGTCCGTGTTGCACTGCAATGGCTGGCTGGTTGTGAAAGTTGGTTTTTGCCTTTATTGTTGCATTTGCACTAATTTCAGCTTGTTTACTGGATTCTGAAAACAACAAAATATTGCATTTTA
>JAHZNF010000094.1:0-13587 GCA_027744215.1 Troglopedetes dispersus | reverse complement strand
GAACAGGCATTTTTTATTTCTCGAACGACAAATTCACTTAAAGTTCTGGTGATGTGTTGCCTTCAATGAGCATATTTCATATTTTAATGATGTCACTCCTGCCTACATCAACAATTTGTACGTGTTTTGTACAACGTATGTACATGGAGATCGGCATACTCTATTTCAGCCTCTGCCTCTAATCTGGTGCCTTCGCGAGAATTGACATGAAAAATGAGTTTGATCATCCGCAGACTAATGTTCTTGGTAGCACTTATGTGTCTCCTTGTACACACCAGCAGACTGCAGAAGTAAAAATGTTTATGTGTACGCAGGTAGGTTTTAGTTTTAAGCATATTTTCCAGTTGTGCTCTTTGTCATAACCTCAGCGAATGTATTTTTGGAATATCTGCAAGTTTACCTATTATTATGAGCATACTTGTTTGAAAGAGAAGGTATTGAGTTAATGTGAAATCCTATTGCTCAAATATGCTCTTTGTTTCTAGTTTTGCAATATGTGTCACCCATGCTTTGTGTGCAGTGTAGTGGATTGCCACGTGTGTTTGGAGAGATGACCAGAATTCTAAAGAATGGGAAAAGTACACATTCTGCAACCTCTTTGGTAGATAGCAGAAGTGTAGGAGGAATGTTTCCCTTACTTTACTACTATCTCCTTTCCAACTTATCTGGTCTGATTGCCTGGTTTTCTATTGTTCTCTTCTGTGATCCCTTCCTTTCACAACTGGACTGGGAGAATGACCAATAGAGCGGAAAGTAAAACAAGTGAATCCGATTGCGATACATTCCATACATTATATAGCTCAGATATTGTATTACGCACATTGCTGGTTTTTGGATCTGGGATTTTTGATAGGATTATACTGTTGGGCCATTCATAAAATGTATAGTTGGGCAATGCTTCAAGCGTGGTGAAAAAGGTCGAGAATTATACGATTTTCGGTCATGATCACGACTTTCTCAAAAAGTTCATGGAAAGAATGAAGACACTGTGTACTACATTTATGGTGATATTTGGGACAATAACATATATCCTCAGGCGGTGAACTCGGGGCTTTGTAGAACAAAGTTCCGTGGCACAAATGAAAATTCTTCAAGTTTTCTTCAACACAAAGAAATCAAGTTACACTGACTTTATACGAACTATACATCACCAGAAAAGTGACATGTGGTGTACGGATGTAATAACTTCATCCTCAAACAGAAGTTATTGATTTCAAAAGATGTGTATGATGATTTACAGCGGAGATACTCTCAGATGAAATATTGCGCGGAATGATAAAGCATGAGTTACCATCACAGGTGACGTCATGCTCACAAAAATATACATAGTTCCATTGAGTTTTTATACTTGGTCACTAACATGAATGTGCAATATTTTTTTATTTCAGAGCCCGCGCCAGTCACCCCAATATTTGTATTGGTATCACAATAGCCAAATGGTGAATTATGGAGCTGGAATAAGCATTCATACAGAACCAGGAATTCACACGCATTCTCGACTAATTATACCGTCGGCAGGGCCGCAGCATACAGGTATGAAAAGATCTCACAGAAAATCCTAGAAAAATACTCACCTACATATTCATCGGGTTCCTCCTTATCAAAAAATGTCAAAGTACTATATTTGATCGCATTCGTTATTTTCATAGGAAACTATACCTGTAAAGCAGCAAATACTCAACCATCCACAGTCCAAGTTTACGTTTCAGACGGTAAGTTACCCACACAATCAGTTGCTCGTACATGTTAACTATAAACGTACAGTGATACAAACAACAGTGACAATGAGAATTTTAGTTGGGTTGTGATGATCACAGGGTTTTGTGTAAAAGTAGAAGTTCTAGTTCTAGTTCCTCTCAATAGTATACAGCAAGTTGTGTTCGGACGTTCAAGCAAAGGAGCCGTTTTTTTTCGTAAAATACAAGTATAAAAATAAATAGGAGACAACAAAAAGACCCTCTTAAATAACCGTAAATTAAATCCATGACATAGTGGAATGTTTAGTAATATTTTAATCTTAAAAATTTCCTAATTCTGGCAAAACTAAAACTGTAACTCTTTTAAATATAAAATTAGGACAGCGCATCAACATGGTTGGTAAACCATAATGTGCATTAAATTCTTGTTTCTCCGTTCACCACTTGTTACTTTATTGCTTTATTACATTCTACCATAGAAAATTTAAGGGATGTGCCTAGCGAACACACATTTCATTAGGAAGGTCCCACGAATCTTTCGTGCATACGGAGCGTGGATGGAAAAGTGAAAGCAGGATAAATATGCATGTCAGCAACGTAATTGTAATAAAGTTAAATCAAGATATCTTCCAAGCGATTTGCTCTACTCTCCGAGCTTATAAAGTATAATAATAATATTAGGTCTCTCTCCCTCTCTCCAGGCGTGTTCAGTATCCCTAGCGTATAGTGTGCATATATATTTTATTGAACTGGTCGACAATTCGTGACACACATTCGTTGCTGGAATTTCATATTTCTGGATTTTTTGCATACTGCCGTTTAGTTTCGTTCGGAGTAATACTACATGTATGTATGTATATACGTATGTGTCCAATAACAGAATGCTTTCAGTTGGACCAAATGCATCATTATATTATTTCACCGATTGCGCACAAACTTCACGAGTGTTTTCGTTCTACTTTATTATGTAGAATTGCACAATGGATTCTGGAGTCTTCCACTGGACTGGCAAGTTTTTTTTCTGTAAGCAAATATTGAGAATAATCTACAATCTAGTTTAACATGTTGCTCTCATATTTTTATCTTTACAATAGAGGGTTTATATATGAATTCTCGGCTTGTATGCATTTATATTGTAGTATTCATACGGTTAGAATGTACCTCTAAATTGTGCCATGTTGAAAGGAAAAGTGAAAGGTAATTCATGCATACGTTTATTTACGTGTCTATTTATATTGTAGTATTCATACGGTTAGAATGTACCTCTAAATTGTGCCATGTTGAAAGGAAAAGTGAAAGGTAATTCATGCATACGTTTATTTATTCTTCGTCGACACGTAAATAAACATGTGCACACTACTTCAACAACTGGTTCCTTGCCTTTTCTCCTCCCGACGTAAAGAAACAAAAAATAACAACACATCATCATCATCCGCGGAGTGTGTCAGTGTGCACCGAGGCACAAAATTTATCCTGCCTTCATTCAATTTGGTTACGCTTTTTGGCTTTCCAGATAGAAACATATTATAGAAATATTAGGACGACGCGGTTGAGTGAATTGCGCTTTTCTTGTATACATAAAGAACAAGATGATTACAGTGATGTTCCTTTGTTGCACGATAGTTTGATGCTGTGCAGATTTCGCAGTCGACCGAAGTACTGATACATCCCTTTTTTCTGCTTGCAAGTATCTGGCTCGCATCTTTCCAAAGCAAATTCAGCGTGTACAAAAAAGGTATTTGTCGTAATCACGCAAAGAGCTCTGACTTCCCTATAGGCACTTCTGGTTGCGTTACGAAATTGCTGGTTGAACTTTTCTCTGCAGTAACCATGTACCACTTCCTAGTTCATAAGACTTTGCGTAGGCAGATTGAGATAGGGGAGGTAGCGAAGCTACACTTATCCTGGAGAAGGGTAATGCAGACCTTGTCAATTTTCGCGAGCTTGCACCTCACGCACAAAAAGTGATGATTACACCGTCCTTCATTATTCATTTTGTGTACCATAAGAGCTCACACTACTCTCATCTCACATGAAGCTTTGCGAGGATAACGGGTTTGCAGGATCGCCAAGCTCAAGGGCCTTACTCAAGTACACTGTTACGGGAAAATGGGAAAAACTTGCGGTGTCTTCTGCACTGCACATACCTACCCACACGTTTCCTTCGTTATTTGTAGCACTGCTGATGTTCAGCAAACATTGTGGATTTATCCGTGCCTTAAAAAAGAGAAAGTACTATTTTAATATATTATGCATGGGTTGCACCACTACAAGAAAGTTGATTTGAGATGGTAATGACTGGGTAGCAGATTGATGGTGAAAAAATGAGAGAAAGGAAAATACGGATGGAGGTAGTTCAATGTGCTTCTACCAGGTTTCCCACCTTCGACTTTCCCAGCGATGACAACTCACTCACCTTCTCGCATCATGAGGGAATTGGTTGAGTAGAAAGGAAAATGAGAAAGGTTTGATGCTCTTCGGAGAAGGAATTGAAAAGACTGCATTCTCGTCTCCTTCACTCTCTGACCGATGAAAGCTTTGGATGCAGTTGTGTCAGCAGACATTTCACACATATAGCGCCAAAACTTGGTGCCTGCACTTCTTGAAATTTTTTGGATCCTTGCTGTGACATCAAATGAAGAATGCTGTTCTGCTGCCGCTTTTATTACGACTGTCTTTAATACGATGTCATGTGAAAAACAATTTGATGAAAATATCAACATCTAACTTTTCTCTGCCAGAAATGCATGTTACGGAATAAGATCAATTTGCACGAATAATTTTACATGCTCCTGCCCCGATTATTATAATGCGCAATAATGTGATAGCAATTGGTTGAAATATCATATTTATCTGGTATTTATCTTCCTTAGCGAAAATTCTCATGTATTGAAAGGGCGTCCTTTCCTTAAACATTATCACTGACGTAACTTGAACTATTACGATTACCAACTACGCTTTTCAGCAATAATCTTACACAAATGTCTCTAATTAATTACAGGAGATAAACCAGCAGCAATCCAACGGCAAGCTGGTTCACAATTGTCGACCCAGCATCAAGGATATCTCGTCGTCCTTTCTTTGGTCATTATCCGACTCAGTGTTTACAGTAGTGGTGTAGTTTTGTCCCAGTGAAGAATATTTCTACTTGTAGGAAGGAAATTATAATTGTTTTGTGCTACATAGTAGTTTGCGTCGTTCTTCGTCAACTTAGTGATAAAAAACTAAGCGTCTCTCCACGAATTTGTACCGCCTGAAACAATCATTCTCCTGTGTACATGAAAATGCAAAAAGTGACATGTGCTAACTTTACAAAACGAGTAAACCGGGAAGGAATGGCTTCCAAGTCCTCACCGATTTTTTACAGTGCAGCGTCTGGTGTGACTCATTGTGATACAGGTACTAATATAATCCAGTAAAAGAAAGCATAAACGATTTACCTCGCTTGAAATTTTGTATGAATGTGTGTATGCACGTGTAAAAAGTGGTAAAAAGTTTGGATAAACTCGGTTAACTAAAGTTTATAGTATAACCTGTAACAAGCTTTAACCATGTTATGCCAAGGCGCAAATTTACGAATATTTAAGAAGCCAGTTGCACTTAAAATGTATTTAGATTTCAATTATCTTGATGTCTACTAATAACTACGACAAAGATGATCAACGAAATTCCAGCAAGTAACACAAAAGATACCATCATGCAGACGGGGACACGTGGCATCGATATTAGAGTCATGACGGAGTTGTTTTTGTGCTGTCCCAGTTGGAGAAGAAGTCACTTCAAGGTCGCCGTTCATCATAATTTCGTGAGTAGCGTCACAAGAAAAGAGCATTACGTGTAAAAAACAAGAAAGATTCATCTGATTTCCTCTTTTTGGACTCGTTAACTTCCTTCAGACTGGTGACGTTTGCTACGTGCAATAATGGTATAAAGCCAATATATAGTTACCGCAGCCAGCAAGTCCAAACACAAGCACGTCTTAATTGAATAAAGAAAGGAAAAGTGTCTCTCATAATATTTAAATATCGATTGGATGAATATGATTTCTTGCCTAACTTTTGTGAGTGCGTGTAAGTGCTGTTGGTGATGGATACATTGATAAACGTGGAATGCACTTATTTTTGTGATGGTGAACGATGATTGCAAATGTAGGAAAACTGAAAAGCGGACGGAAGCGGAAGGCTTCAGACAACCAACTCATCCGTTATAAAAATATCACCGAGCTTCTTTTCGCCATAAAATGCAGCTGTTCGCTGTCCCATAGTCCCCCATGTCCGAAGTTCGATGCCAAGGGAAATCCTTTTCACGTGGCACTCAGCTTTCCAATTGTACAAACTGAAACTGTTAAGCGAGCACACTTGTCTTCAATCTTTACTTAAATTCAAGGAAAGTAAATCCATCAACATTGGAAAAGCGTCAGATTATTTTTATAGAACCTGGAAAAATATGAATTCTTAAAATTGGAGACAGCTTTGCAGTTTGGTGAACATTTTATTTTCTGTGTAATAAAGGGAAACGGTGAAGTGTGTTTTATGGTTGTAATGTTGAAACGCAACCTGCAACTTAGTTCGTTGGGTCTCGCCATTTTGCGATGAATGTGCAAATCTTGAAAGAATGAAAGAATAAGTGATATTGCACATGAATGTCTTACTTAATTTTCACATGTAGTTTACACGGTAATTTAAATTTTTTGAAAAAAAAATGCTCTAAAAATTCAAAATATTGTTAACCTACTACTTCGTGGGCCAGATGCGAAAAGTCGGTTTAGAGTAACATTGTAAAAATTCCCATCCATGTTTCTGCCGGTATCACCTACATACTTCCTCTTCTAAAGACTTTTTTGCTTAACTAAAAATTGTTTTCCTCAGTTGTGGTAAATTATGCAATCTGAAATATGAATTTCATATTATATGCTAATTAATATTGGAACATAACCTACTACTTCGTGGGCCAGATGCGAAAAGTCGGTTTAGAGTAACATTGTAAAAATTCCTATCCATGTTTCTGCCGGTATCACCACCTTTTCATTAAAATTAAGGTGTTATGTCTCACTCATACAATATCATTAACTTTTCATGAAAGAAATCTCATATTTGATGAATGAATAGCTTCTTCCCCTTGCAATACAAATACGCATAAACGATAAGTATTGAGTTTTTAAGTCCCTATCATGAATCCCTATGAAATCCGTTTCGAAACTTTATGCCAGTTACAATCACCGGAATGAGCTGTTAAAAATTTGCCAGCTGAAATACATACTTCCTCTTCTAAAGACTTTTTTGCTTAACTAAAAATTGTTTTCCTCAGTTGTGGTAAATTATGCAATCTGAAATATGAATTTCATATTATATGCTAATTAATATTGGAACATAATTATGAGGTCATATAAACAACAAATACAATGTACAAGAATATATTATCCAATATTTAAGGAATTGAGAAACCATGCTAAATGTAAAATAATGATTTAGAATAAAAAATTAATAAATCATTAATAAACACAAGTATCAAGCGACGTTTTTTTTTAAATTCTGACAGTTATGCCTTCACCTCCTCCCTTTCAGTACACATTCACTTTTGCCCGGTATGAACTTTATGAAACATGACATGACATGCATGAGTAAAACTAAACTTATTAATAATATTGTTTTGTAAAGAGATTTTTTAATTAATCAAACCAAACACGAAAGAGTAAACTAAAATGTAAGATAGTTAAGTTACGGGTGCAACTTTACATTACAAGACTTATTTAAGAATGTACACCTTCATACAATAATTTCTTAGTATATCAATAATGTGTGTGCTATACAAAGTATATGCTTAAGGTAAATACAATGTAACGGATGTGAACAGAACTAATGAATATTTTCTTTTCATTCTCATTCTTTTCCTTATTAGTATTAGTATTATATTCATTTATTATAACTTCAAAAGACCGCTTTCCTAGCTACAAAGTTTTGAACCGTTTACCCTTATTACATGTTTTGGTGTCATTAGGCTGGAAATTTTGAGGGGAAGTGCCCAGCCGTACCCAGCTTTATACCTTTGTACCTACTACCCTTTTGTGCATTGGAAGTCGCAGGAGAATCCGGGTTCAATTCATATAATTAGATTTCAATAAAAATCCAAACACGATATATGTGCTTTCCCAATAGCACTGGACCGTGTGTGACATATTTTTATTCATGCTCCACTTTGGAAAGAACTACTTGTTGTTGCAGTAATTACATTTATTTTAGAATTCCTTTATCTCATCGTGACAACTCGACTTATTATTATTATTAGATTTTATTTTCTTGCGAAGTATGAATCACACAATGCACAACATGTCCTTCATTGACAATAGTGAAAATACACTAAAATATTTACACTTATTTGAACAAACTGTCATGCCCCCGGTACTTTTCTGATTAGGTATAGCTACTTATATTCTATATTTAATAGAGTAGTTCCTGGTCGGTCGACAATTCTAGTTTCTTTACAAGCATTCTTTTTAAAATCGGGACAATTTTTTAATGGACAATACACGAGCGCCGAAGTCCAATTAAATTTTTGGTTTCCTGTCGAATTAATTTTCAATATCAAAAGTAGAGAAATGTATCCTGTTGTCCAAGTTGACTAGTGTCATATTTCCTACGGATTTTAACGTATAAAGAGTTCAGGTAAACCTTAATGTATCAAACCTGTACAGAACATTAGAATCATTTTTGGTTAAACAAGAAACTTGTACATATGAGCCAACAACCAAACGAACATCCACCTTCTTCATCTAAGCAAAAATAATTGAAGCGTTCCCATTTATTAGTCAATTAACATTTTGAAAACATGAGTATTAAGATTTTCCATTACCAAACGAATATTGCTTGCTCTGTTCCAATTAATTTTAAGCTTTGTATACATCTTAAAAAAGAATACATTTCAAGAAACCAGTCCAACTGAAATGAAAGGATCTTTTTTGTTAACGTATACATGTAACGTATACATGACACACGTACAACAACCTGATTAACGAATAATATGAATATCACAGAGTATTACTTCTATCTCCTTGTGGCAGTTTCTTTCTAATGTACAGGTTAGACTAAACTAAAGTTTCGTCATTGCTCTTTGACTTGTAAGAAGTACCAACTCAACCATTGTGTTTTTTTGTATGGAGAAGGATACTTCTACAAGTTAGTATGTACCTCTACCATCTACCATCATAATTCTTTTTAGAGGTTCAATTAAGAGTGGTTCCCACCTTTTAGTGTCAATAATTACTAACTAAACCATGCATGAAAGCTTTGACCATATAACAAACTGAGTACCTTTATGGATACAATACAACACGTATGTATATCCTCTGAAGTTGTGTACGGTGTACTCTAATTCTTTAATTGAAGGAAGTTCTGTTCGATGACTTGGAATTCCTTGTGGCATCACTGGTAAGTGCTAACTTAATTCAGCAACAATATATTGCCTTAAAATACGCGAGGTTTAGGAAACTAAAATCCTAGTTTCCCTACTTAACCTATATTTACACTAATTCCCTAAGAATTTCTAAAAGATGTTTTTTTTTCATTTTTAAATATCACTCACACCAAAGTGACTATAATAAATAAATACGTGTCCTTCGGGGGACAATAGGGGAACTGTAAAAATAGCATGGACTGTTTCAAACAACACGTTCGTGGCTTTATAAATTACATACGTGAGAATTTCAAAGGTAACCTTACATTATTTTTTATTGCCCCATGATTTTTTACTCTTTGTATAAAACGCATCTAGCAAATAGTAAGAGCAGTTTCCAAATAATAGTCCTTTCTCTTGCTACAAGTAGGAATTAATATTTGAACTATACGAGATTGTGAAACTTCTACATATTATGTGCACGCACGTTTCAAAGAAAGTTGTAATGTAGTCGACATAATTCTCTTTGTTTGATAAACGCATCTAGCAAATAGTAAGAGCAGTTTCCAAATAATAGTCCTTTCTCTTGCTACAAATAGGAATTAATATTTGAACCATACGAGATTGTGAAACTTCTACATACATGTATTATGTGCACGCACGTTTCAAAGAAAGTTGTAATGTAGGCGACATAATTCTCTTTGTTCGAATACCGAGTCTGGTTTCCCTCTCACAGTACATATTGGCGATTTTAACACATTCTCTAATATTCCATTATAATTACGATTCTCATATTTCCAACTGGGAAAACTGGTGTTGGAAAAAGTCCTATTCAAATTTTTCCTTCCGTCGTTTGTCACATTTGCATTTGCCCTCCTATCATTTCCATTGTTCTTCCAAGTTGAACCAGGAAGTCAGCCTCTTTTCCAACATTTCCGCCCATCTTCCATCATCCACACTTTCTTTGGCAGTTTTTTTCTCTCGTGGTCGTTTAGGAGGACAAATGATTAGTGATCATCGAGAATGTCGGAGAGTCATGGATGGAAGCCAGCGAGATAATCATTCTTAAAACGAAGCAAAACAGGGGACGCAAGAGGAAGTACAAACTGTTGGCAGGATCATATTTTATCCACGAGATAAACGTCGTGTTGGCATAATATCTTCCAATTCGATCGGGTATCGTATTCTCGATAGCAGTAGCATCCTCATAATATATACTCTCTCTCTAGCCTGAAAATCTGTAGTCGTAATTTTCCTTTGTATTAAAACGGAAGGCGAGACAATAGGGAAAGTAGTAGATTTCGGTAGACACAAACGTTCTGGTGTGCAAACATGAGTTTCACATTAAATGGATCTCTTAATCATATTCCTATAAAAAGAGTTAAACAGTAACAATTTACAGTTTCCTTCAACCCTCCCCTTCACCACACATATTACTAGACTGCAAGCTAATATATAAATTTGCCTTTAAAAACGGAGATTTACACAAGTTACAACAAGACGTGTGCAAGTTACACAGATTAATTACATTCTAGTTACATGCTTAACACGACCTTACTTACTAAACTTCTTTTGAAAAGTTTGTAATATATTTTCTCAATTTCCCTTTCCGCTACAGCGTTTCCATCCGTTTAATGGTTCAAGATTGCGCAATAGAATAATAATTATTGAATATTACACATCAGAATAAATACACCCGTGCTTATATTCTCGATAAAAAATCGAGTATACTATTTCTCTACTTTTTTCGGGAGGTTGTTGAAGTGTCGATCGTCCATCGCATAGGTTTTTGTCTTCGTTCAACAACTTTCACCAAGTCTTTGTATTCTGCTCTTCGCTAAACTTACATTTCTTATCCCCTAGTTTTTGTAGCAGCCTTGAAGGAGCTTCAGCTGTTGAAAATTGCGGAGAATCTGCGACTCTGAGTAATACTGATGATCCTGCTTTCGCTGGAGAAAGTATAAGTAATATTACTGGTTCGACGGAGGCTACTCCTGCAGCTGGTGCTGCTGGAAATATTGAAATGAAAAAGATAGGATGGTAGAAACCTCAGGAGGACCAAGGCTATCAGAAGCGTCCAGTTAGGTGGAACGAATTGAGATCCACCCTGTCGCTGAATGGCAGCCGTTTTATCTCCTGCAACAATCGACATAAAGAAAGTATTCTTGTAGTTTTAGGACCACATTAATTCAAAAAGTGCAGTGAAAACTGTCCCCGCTTCACTTCCTTTGGGGGAAATTCATGTAATATGTATGCACTCTTTGGATTATTTATTCCTCAGATGACAAAATATTTTTGCATGCCCATTAATAAATAATACAGAGATGAATGTTGTCCGCATGAATGGAAGCTTTGTCTACGTCCTTCTTTCCTCCTGCTTCAATTTTTTTAAATGCCAGATGAAATCCAAGATTCCATTCATCTCCCCACTACTTAATTTATCCGGTCTCACCGAGGCTCGGGCAATTTGAAATTCATTAAGTGAACAATGTTCGTAATACAGGCACCAAAATCTTGAATTTATTCCGGTTCCAGTCGAAATTCGTAGTCTACATACCTACGTAACGCTATTCAATAATCGAAACTAGCCAGTTAGGATTTCATTCCAAACGTTATCCATTTCTACACACCAAAAAATTCAGCAAAGATTGCTAAACAAATTGAATATTGTATTGCTGCTTAACCAAAACTAATTCGAAATTTTTCATTGAAACATTGATCGCGATCTGCTATATTAACGTGGAATCAATGAAGACTCCAAAAAAGTTTTTGATTCCTGACAATCTACAAGGTATCCTGCAGCATGTATTATTGACAAAGTATCCTGTTGGTGATGTCACACTCCAATTTTAGATGCATATCAAAACACTAAACTGATTTTCGTTCAATGTAGTTCAACTTTTTAGTTAATAAAACTGAATCTGATTTTATGTCACACTCTGTTGGCCCAAGACTCGAGAAAAAATGTCTAATCTGATTTTTGTTGCATATAAAATATGGAGAGCCAATTCTAGCTGAGAACAATTGAATATGTCAAATTTTTGGCAGTTACATAAAATATTTGCATCCCAAATATTATTAAGCATTTATTATACCCAGACACCTTTTGTAAAAAAAACCAGACAACAATATTACGTAAATGGAATTTTCGTGCACAACAATGTTTGGAGTTGATTAGGCGCATGTATATTTGCCCGCCAGTTTCCCCTGCAAAGTTTATTTTCTTTTCCTTCCTTTTCTTGACCTTCCTTTTCGAATTCAATTCAAGCGTTTCAGAATATTATATGGAATAGAGTTGCCAAAAAATTGAAAGATTAATTTTTAAAATGGAAAATTGCAAACACAAGCAAGTCTGACCACTGACTGCAGATTCCCAAAAGGAATGAAATTTTAGTGACATGTCATGATCTTTGTTATCTAGCGTCAGACATTATTATATGCTAGCTTTATAGAACTTTATTCAGAAATATGTTTAACTTCATAATTTTATTTACTTACCATCAGACACGTATACTTGAACTGTGGCTGGCTGCGTGTTAGCCGCTTTACAGGTATAATTGCCTGTAAAAGTTATCATTACAAGGTTATACATTTCAAGATCTAAAACATAAATTAAAAAACCATGCGTTTAATTAATTGTTGCGGGAATTGCTTCTACTCACCAGCGTGTTGAGGGCCGGCGAGAGGTATCGTTAATCTGGAGTGAGTGTGGATTCCAGGCTCCGTGTGAACACTGATTCCCGAACCTAATGAAATAAAAGCTTAACCTTTGAAACTTACTCTAAATATTGTGAAAACTAGTTAAACAAGAGCAAACTAATGTCAAAAAAATTTTATTCTACGAAGGAATTACCTAACTTACCATAGTTCACCATTTGATTATTGTGATACCAGTACAGGTACTGGGCTGATTGACGGGGGCTCTGGAAAGAAAAACAAACCGCCATGGAAAAATAAGTGCAAAGTTTAGAGGAAATCTGCCATTAGATATTAGCAGGTATAACACTGAAAAAAATAGTAAAGAATAGATCAACAAAGGGCTTTCACCAATTGATGCATTACCGCACATGACGTTTCAGCACATTAATAAAAATGCAAGTAGAGTTAATCAGGAACTCATGAGTTAACGAGCCAGGAAGATTTTTTCAGAATATCGATTACGGTCTCTCGCTTTTTATACACATACTTAAATAAGACTTTTTGTAAAAAAAAGTTTTTCCTTCTACATAATCTAATCCATGCCCATGATGTATCCACCATTTTGCGAGGGGACGTGTTACCTACTTGGGAAAATGACAGTTTCAGAAGAAGGGAAGTGAAAAATGTTGGGTGTATTCCCTCTGGAGGATTTCTTGATTGATGGACTCCTCAATTGAAGGGGCGTCAACACCAGTGTTCATATAGCAGATAAAGACAATATGTGCATCCACCGTGTCAACCATTTCTTCCACATCATTCATTTTATGAAAAAACACTCGAGGAAGCCTTACCACTGTGAATC
>JAHZNF010000093.1:0-24182 GCA_027744215.1 Troglopedetes dispersus | reverse complement strand
ACATATAATATTATTTAGCCCATTTATGTATATAAATTACAATTAACACCAGATAAAGAATCGATAAAAGTGAAATTGGTCATACATGCCAAGATCCCACCAGGCAGCCCAGCTGTTGTGCTGGAATACCTTCATCGGCACATTTTCAAGGACAAAGAGTTACATGGATGCGAAGCAATAGATGATAGAGATGATTAGTTACTGAATACTTTGTATTTATAACAATGCACACGAAGATATCTCATTCATATAATCTGTTATCTCACACAGACAAGAGAAGAACAAGTATTAGTAACCTTGAACTGCAGACTTCACGTAACATTTCAATGTTTCATAACCTGTAACGTTTCAATTTTTTTATAAGTATAGTAATTTGACGGATATTAATTTATATTGAAATGTTCTAAGCATTGCATATTCGATTATTGGGATAATTTAGAATTGAGTGAGTTGTGAGTAATTTCGTTAACACATATCCTTTGGTTTAGCAAAGTTTATAAGTAGTCTTCAAATCAACAGAAAAGCAAGTCTTGACACCATCACAACATAATTGGCTGACTTTACTTTTCTGACCCTCCATACCAAAGGAGCTTGGTGAAAAAATAGTCAGTGAGTAAAACCAGCATCCTCGCACTGATCCTACAACCAAAGCTAGATAACTTTCATATTTTCGCGAGTTTCGTTGATTTATGTTAGGTTAGGTTTGGAGAGGGTTAGTGTGATAGAAATAGTAGCTTATTCCTTTGTTCTTTTAGTTCTTGTGTTGGATGAGAATAGTTCTCATTGTTGTCATGCCGGGAAATATGATTACCCCACCGTGCTATCTTTTTTTGTTGTAATCAATCCCTTTTTTGCAATTTATGTAAGTAAGTAAGACTAGAAGTTTGCAAGAGAGCAAGTCTTGCAGTTTTTGTAGACAACTTGGAATGAAGTAACTTTCATTATTGTAGAAAGATTATGTTGATAATCTTGTTGTTTGATTTACTAATAAACCAGTAAAACTAACCCTTTCTCCCAACTTGCAATTTATTTTGCATAATTCGATTTACCGTGAGGCCATAAGTGTAGGTAAATAAGAGGAGAAATTTAGGAGATTGAAGTATAACGGGTAGTTAACTTCTCTATCTCAACATATATTGTTCTTGTAAAAATGTGTGATGCTTTATATTGCGTTCAAGTTTAAGAGGTGTGTCCAACAAAAGAAAGTCTTGAATCATGTCCCTGTATCATTCGAACCCTTTTTTATAGTCTTGACAGACAGTTTTCAAAGGAGATCCCTTTCTAAAAATGAAACATGGTTGGATTCATGCGTTTTTTGCATGTTTTCATTTTCCTTTCACTCGACTCTGTCAATCTTTTAGATTTGTTGGGAGGGAGGAGGCTCATAAAATTGTTGTTTGGACAAAAAACGAATACGTACACGAAGGGAACATGGGAAAAGTCGGTACTCAAGCTAGTGCACTAGGTAGATTTTGAGGATGATGCTTCTTGTCACAAAAGTACATTAGTTTCCCTTTCCTTCCTCTATTTGCTGAGTGACGTCGTCTTTCTCTTGTCAATTTCCATTGGATTGTGTTATTTGCTTAACTTCTTCAAATCCTTTTCCGTTTTCCATCGATGATCAAGGTAAATCCTGAGCAGGTCTTTGGTTTTTAAGCAAGAAAACGAAAAAATACTACCTATATCCCAGCTTCCTGTTGAAACGCACAATGGTGCTGATGTGGGGAAACCCATTTTCATATTGAAGTTGAGTATTTGTCGAGTCTGGGAAGAGAGACTCGAAAACAATGAACAAATATTGCGAAGGAGATTCCGTGATTTGTAGTAGCTTCCACGAACGATTTGATTTCTAAGTAATATCTACCTCTTACGCGTTCTTACGTTCTTACGCGAAGAAAGATGGATTGAAAGTTATCGACAGGCAACACTCGCAGTCGAGCTATATTTTATAACTACTTAAAAATGAGATATGAAGTTGTTCATTCAATGCATTGAGTGTTTACATAAATAATGGAAAATATGAACGGATTTGAGTAAAAAAAGTAATAAACCTAACAAAATCCAACCCTCCTCGGTATAGTGCTTTTCGAAATTGGCAACGCAGGGATAAAAATCTCGAATCAAACAAAAAACTGGAGTGTCGGGTGTTCATGTAAGGGTTCTCTAATAACATCCGAGATTTCTTCTCGTTTTGTCGACAATATAACCATCAGCAGGAAGTTGCATGTTGAGGTGAATGAGACGAGTACTTGCAGGTCAGCAGTTTCGATTGAATGCGATTATATATATGTGCTGGATATCCTTTTGACGTTCTTTAGTAACTTTGAGCAATGAACATATATCATTTCCCAGATCCTTTTATCTACCAATAAACTGTAGTATATTTCCGAGAAAGTTGTTTCAGTTGTGGAAACGTTCAAAGTGGAAATGTAATGTATAAGATTAACAGTCGTTGACCTGGTGTGGTGGTGAAACCAACCAAGTCTATATAAACTAATTATTGATATAGTTTTACATTACGTACATTTCCCATTTGCTGGTGAAAGTCAATGGAGAAAGTTAGAGAAAAAACAATACCACAAAAGTTGAAGAACCTTCTGCAAAACTTCAGGAGATTTTTAATACTTTCTGCTATGTATACACGAACATGAATGGTAGTAAATATAGGCGAACCGTATTTAGGGATATATTTGTTGATTCTTTCCAAAAACAAAACTTCCCTTCTAAGCAAAGTAGATAATGGGCAACTGTGTAACGGTATTAGAATTTACGTGTGAGACGGCATTAGAATTTGCGGGGCTTGTTTGTTTTATAAGGAGCTCAGGGAGTTTGAATTTTAAGCCAGGATGCATTAATACAAAGATTGCGTAAACTTCAACGCACCAAGAATTGCGGCTAAACACGGGAAATTGTGAAACTCAAGATTCCAATGCAACTCCCAAGTGTACTTATGCAAACACAAAATCTTTCCTCCAAATGTATACATTTTGAGCCTTCACTTTTGGAAAGGTTAAGGAACTTATTCAAGAACTGTTAGTTAAGTACACGTTCTTCGTACTCGGATGGTTTTTGATAATTGGACACTTTGTGGTGGACTTACCAGTTGGCACAAACTTGAACGCTTCATTGGACAAATTAATTTTATTGCATTGGCTTAAGCCGTCGTGTTAAAATCGTTTATTGTTTGTATTTTTTATGCGATCTAAATTTCCTAATTACGGAAGGCAATCTGGCGTTAAGTAAATTGAAATCAGTGAACAATGGCCATCAAGGAAGAGCGTTTTTCCCCTCAATAAACAGTGTAGCTTTTTGCTGATGGAATAGACCATTATCCAATACCAATTTATATTTTGACAAGTAGTGTTTTGCACCAGGAAGCGTGCTTATAAACGGGTTTCAGATGCTTATTGATAATTTCCAGAATACTGAATTTTAAATGATTTTTATTCCCTCTGTTTATCATGCCCTCACGGTGGAAGCACATACAAGCTTAATTATAACATATTATTTACTTTGTGGTTTCTCATTAAATCTTTTGAACTGGTTTTCTCGGAAAATGAGCCATTACAACGGAACACTTATGTCAGCGCAAATACATCCATTTCTTTATGATCGTGCTTTCCCTGACAAGTTCATAATTTTTTCTTCGTGACTTGTGACGGCTTTCAGGAAATTGGTGAAGTATTCTCGTTTTGGAAATATTATTTTGCATACGATGAAGATTCATATTTATATACTCCCGTGAAGTTTTGTCATTCTTCTGGAAAATTATTGTTATGGACTTTGAAGGCTTCTCATGCTCATAAAAATTTGTCACGGTTATGACTTGGTTCACAGATCTTGAATGGGGCATTATTATGATGGCCTATGGATGTTGTCTTCCTTTTGTGTGGAGTTCAAAAGAAGTTATTACAACATAATTGTTGGTTTCATTAAGTCAACAAGAGTCAGCCAGCGTTATTGCTCCTTCGATATGTATTTCCATGAGTAAAAGGATTTGTTGGCAGGATTGTACATGCCAGCCACCACCAGACAGTTAAAATATTATTATTGCTTCTATTCTCGCTTTTTGGACAACAGACAAGAGAATCGGGCACTGAATGAAGTGGATGATGAAACCCAGTTTCTGACGAAACAAAAGTTTTCATTGTTCCATAAATACAAGCACGAGACATCCCTGTGAAGTATGGCTGTGCTGTTCAGGTCGTATTTCAGATTATTAACTACCAGAAAGATCATTGTTCCATTATGATGTCTATATAGTCTATAAACATATGTCTTGTCAAGATCCAAAATTTGTCATATAAGTCTTATAATGCCTCACCCGTCAGTTGTGGCTAACAATAACCATTTAGTTTATGATTATAGGCCACCAGTAATCATTGCCAATAAGGGACAATCTCATGTGTGTGAAAACTTGTATGCAGGCGTATACTTCAAAGGAATGTGACAAACCATACGCTAACTTACAACAACAAACCCGATATTTATTGTGAGAGGATGTGTAATTCGAGTGGGCTGTGGTTTTGACAGAATGCGAATGCAGCTTTTCTCTCCGTCAATATTTAATTTTCTGTATTGTATTCATATCACAGTTCTTCAAAATTGGACCTTGTGCAATATGTAAATGAGTTGGGGAAAGGCACCAATCTATCTTTCTGAATTGCATTGCCAGACGAATGAATACTTAAAAGTAAGAAGGAATATAAGTAAGTAAAGGCACCAAAATGAATGTCTGAAGAGAAAACCCAACTTGACAACGCTTTTGCTGAGCGTCCTTCCTGGCACGAAAATACTGGATTTTTTGTGTTGATTTTTAATAGAAGCTACTCGAATGAAACGACCCTCGTTCAAAGCGTGAAGTGGCTCTTGCCTCGCCTCCGTAATTATGACTTGTGTTTTACATGTCGGCATGTGAAAACCAACCCAAGAGGTGCATCCCTGTTGGTGGTAAAATTACGGTCATTATTAGGGGAAAGGCTTTCTAAAGAAATAGCATACGCACTAGAAACAGAGTGACACCAAATTTATTTCCCTCCCGAAGCTCCACACAGGACAAAGCGTGTCATATAAGTTGTCCTGTTACTCTAAAATCTAGAAGTGAATAATGGAGAGGTAGGTATGAGGTAGACCAGGGGTCTCCTCCGCAAAGTGTAGCCAGCTGTGGTTTAATTATGGCATTTGCATACTTCGTGCACAATGTACTGCTTCATCTATGTAATTATTTAAATTATACAGGTAGAAAATTCAAAATACTTGTGGTCGTCTCCTGCTTACTTCCTTTTGGCTAGTTCAAACCCGGAAACTGCAAAACAAAGGGTACAGCAGCAGTTTCACTCACTCAAACAATGAAGTGAAGGTAAATTTTGAGCGGGTAATATTTACTACTACGACCTATTGTTCTCCAACTAGGGAGCAAGAATGTGAAGGTAACAGCTAGGACACTTTTTTAAAAAAAGAGAAAAGGAAAATACATCATTCCATTTGGGCCAACTGGTGGTGTTGTGAGTGACCGTTTGTCCCAGGGCATTGTCTTGAAAATGGAATGTAGTTACCGTAAACGTGGGAGTTTCACTTGATGATAGAAGTCTCTCCATGTGGAGCTTTTAGGCACGACGACAAATAGTTACGCTCGATAAAGCTGCACACGCACGGCCCCCATTTTACGGAGAAGTGAAAGTAAAGTGTGTATATATATGTGTGTGTGTGGAATGGAAAGGGAGAGAGAGCACGAGCTGGGAAGGTCTAGCTGGTATAATATTGAATTGCAATTTTGGATTAAAGTTGCATGGGGGTTCACGGTTCACTGTCCTCGTATAGAATTTTATATGAAGGTAAATTGCAATTCTACACTGCTTCTCCTTCCTCTCCGTCAGCAAAATTGACGGGTGAACACTTTTTCACTTGAGCCAGTGTCTGCTGCAAAGCATACCTATACTTAACACAGCTTCTACAAGGAACTACCTATAAATTTTGTATACAACCGATGAAACATAAGTGGATCTTTTCTCGTGTATATAAATATATACATATATATCCAAAAGGTTGCGAAGAACGAGGAGTTAGAAGGAGGATGTTGGATTTAAAGCGAAAATTTTCAATCGACTTTAGTAACTCGGATAAATTAAGGTTACTTACTCTCATTGGTGCCTTCATAGTTGGATGATTAGTTCATTCTAGACTTATTGAATTAAATGTTCTGCTATCTTATCTTCCTTGAAGCTTTGTCGCTTTATTATCTCTTTCTGGGAACTCATTAGGTAGCTTGTTTAGTGTAGGAATGAGCTTAATTTGCAATCAACATCAAAGGAAATTTCAGTACAATTAGCATTAATTTGTGATAACATCTCCTTTCATGTTTTTAATGTTTTAGGTACTTTTTCCAGGATAAGTTATATCGCATTCTTACATGTATACACTGAATGTGACTTTTTGGAATGTGGTGTATTAATAACCCACCTTTGAATGCCAACGAGATGAGAGGAAATCTCAAGAATATTATTAAAGAATTCAGCAATTTCCTTTGAAGTTCCCATTTTTTGCGATCATGCAGTTTGCGCGTCTTATAAGGGAAGTGTTCCTTCGTTGAACATTGATTAGAATTCTTCCCATGAGGGTTGTTATTTTGGGAAAAAACCTTACGATGGAAATATTACTTTTAATGAAATTTAAGCTCATTATTATTAACCATCCTGTTTTCTTGAGCATTGCAACATCTATTAGCTGGTTATTATGATGCTCTCATATCAGGTTGTATCTATGATGTGTGACATGTATAATAGTGATGATGAGCGAAAGTTATTCTGTTCTCTTCACCCGCCCACTCTTTCACTTCTGCTGACAAATCATAAATTTGCATAATTTTATGCCAACAAAGCATCGCAAATTTTTTTTACAAGACTAGAAACCAAAAGCTTTCAACTTTCTCGGTGCACATATGGCTCCATTGTGCATATATCCTTACATGATTATTACATGCTCAACAAGCCTGTAGAACCAATTTACACACAAGTTATTTCTCCGTCATTCTTATTCATGGAAAAATAAAATGCACGGGAAAGTCCCACCGCTCCGCTCTGATTGATGGCGTGTATGACGGAGAGCGCACTCAAAAAGATGAGTTAATGAATACTTATGCTTCTGTGATTTCATCTTACTGGTAAAATCCTGCCTCACATGAGTTCTCGATCCTGGCATAACACAAGACTAGACTCTTTTCGCTTGGTAGATCATCCATCCTGTCAACCTCTTTTTTTTCATCAAGGCAGTCGTCCTGTGAGATCAAAACTGACTGAAAGTAAGTGCCACCAGCACCGCTACAGCAGCAGAAGAAGCGATGGGGAAACATATGCTGTTATGTTCTCTCTCGACTCTCAGCACAATGCCATTTATGACATGAGTTGGCTTTGTAGTGGTGTAATTCGGTTCATTAACACACAACAACAAGAGCTTTTGACTCAACTAATTAATACTTACATACTTATTTCACCGCGGCTTGGCAAGGCGACTTGCGAATTACAAGTTGTAAAACTATTCCAAACATTCCACGTATCATGAACATCTGAGAGAGTAAATAATATCAGCAGCAGCAGCAGCGTCGCCTCTTAAAATCGTGTTTTTGAGAGTTCCCAATTAACATACTTATACAATCCTCGGTCGTTCACGACACACACGGTTCGGTATACTTATTTTTACCTTTTTATTCGTGTACTTTGTGATACTGTCAAAAGAAAGCCAAGAGGCAAATGATGGCAGGGAACGTTTTAGCTTCACCTAGTGATTAATCAACCACAGGCACACTCCTGCTATTGTAATTGTCTACTACCTCGCATCATTGTGACACCCTCGTTCTTCTCTATTGACTTGGTGGTGGTGGGTGGAAGACTCTTGTACTTTAATTCCCAGAAAAGCTCACCGAGGGAAATTTCCTAAATCTTGTGATTCCTCTTTACTTGAGTTCATTTTCGTTCAGCAGGGAAATGGATGCATTATTGACTTGACTCTGGTTGGAATACATAAAGTAAACGTGAATAAAATCCGGGAAAGAAAATAATGAAAATAAACCAAACGCTGCAGGCATGAGCAAGACAAGATAATTTCAAGAAAATATCCAATCTGCTGTCATTACTGGATTCATCGTGTAAGTTGACTGATTAATTTCACAGTTGGTAAAATTCAGAAAGTAATGAAAACTCACCAAGTTTGCCATTTAATTTGTGTGAAGTGCTGAATTTTCTATTCGATACTTGGAAGATCTGGGAACGAGGGACAAACTGACAGAGTGGTAGCATGCAAATATCCGTACACGTCAATGCCTAGAGGAGTGAGTAATGGTATGAAGAGTGAGCAAAAGAGCCAAGGCTGATTCATACGGGAATGAGTGTTAGGCCTAATGAATATGCTCATGCTTGGCGTGTCGGAGACCGGCAAAGTAAAGTTGATGGTTTGGCACGACTCATTCGAAACTATGGTACATCATTGGTTGGATTCCCCTAAGGCATTCGTTTCCTTGCAAAAAAAAGACCTCGAAGACACATGATTCGGAAATCGAAGTTGGTGTTTTTTAGAGCAGTGCTTGAGGCTTCATTTTAAAATCTTTGCTTATAATTCCATTGAGTAAATACAAGTCAGCTAACGCCTCACCGTATTTCATGTGGTCGTGCCTGCTCGGCAGGAAAATAAGGAGAAATACTCACCTAATAATTCTAAAAGCACATCTGTCTGTAGTCTGAAGCAAAGCAAATATGTGTTCTAAAGTGTTGCGAGAGAACAATGAGTTTCTTCAACGAAACACTTTATTAATACAAGTACCATGTTGGATGGAATAGGCACGTATGTGGTTTTCGGTTTACTTAAATAGCTCATAAATCTTTTTTCGAAACCTGCGAATTTCCACTGGCTGACTTTTGTTAATACACACACGTCGTAGTTTAATGTCCTGATGCAATATGCATGTCTTGTAATTTGCAAATAGTTTTCGTTCGTCAGCCAGCAAAAGAGCAACACATGCGGAGGAAGGAAGGGAAAAGCAAACCGAAATGCGATTTGCTGTGGTGGTGGATTAATATTATGATTATTACATGAGCTTTTATATACACTCCCCACTGCTATACATTTACTTTTATTCCGCTCTGCTTGAGTGTTTCACCGCCCAAGACTCATACACGCATATTTATTTTATTACCCACATCAAATCAAACGTCCTCGTCTTCTATACATATTCGTTCCTTTAAACATTATGCTTTTCGAACTCGTTTCCTTTGGGTGTTTGGCGGTTCCACTCGAAAAGCGTGATTGTCCTCGAGGGCCAGCTTGTCCTCAGATTGAAATGCACATAACAAAGGAGGGGAAGCAACTGTTCCTCATGCACCGTAGATAATTCCACAAAAAGCATGAGCAAGGATCATCAATCAATGTTTTCGTTTGGAATACAACAACACGCTTTCTTATTAGCATACAATTATTCGAAGTGTTTTAAAGTTTAAAGCCTCCATCCGCATCCTCTTCAAGAAATAAAAAATCGAATGTGGCAATAACTATAATGTACTGGCTCTTATGTGAGAAAACTGAACAATTTGGTGGATTTTCATAAGCAGTTAAAAGGAGTTAGGGCACGCGTGCATTTAATTTATAGATTACCCGTCTGTGCACATCGTATTCACTTTGGTCTCCCAGGAACTCTTTTACACTAAATGCTCTCTGCTATAACTGTACCCAAGAACATTTTTGGAGTTTCACCTTCAGAAATGACGCTTTTTTCTCTAATGGAGCAAAAATTCATTGTTTCCGTACACGCAATATTTTACCTGTGGCACTACACTTGTAATGTGCTCTACGTAATCATGAGCCAATTCTACAGCACCAAACATTTATTATCTTGCTCTTTTCGTATTGCTCTGCTGAAAGTAACTCGGCTGAGCTGAAAGGGAAGTAGAAAGCTGAAAATGTTTTAAACAAGGTTTTTAGTGTTAAATAGGTCACCCAACATGTAAATTAAAGAAAGTTGTTTTGTTGCAGAAAACTATACGAACTCGTGTACGGATCTCTATATATTTTGGTATACAACCGCCCTAGCCATGAATAAACATATGGAAGACATTGAAAGTTTTTTTTTCATTTCTGTAATATGCGTGTTAAAAAGTTTTTGTCTTCAGTTTTTTTTCTAGCAGAACCTGCCACTGGCAGCTGTTTCCTTTCTTGCTGAAGCAGGAAAGGAGATAATATATAATTGCTTAAGTGCTTATGTGTAAGGACAAACACGCTTTCTCCGAGCTTATAATATACAGTGTTTTGTTTTGTAGTGCTCCAGGAGTGCAGATAGCATCACTTCACTTCTCCATGCTCAGCTGTGAGAGTCCAGAAGCAGCAGTGCTTTCACTTTGAGCGAACTGCACAAAGCATGTGAAAATCACAGCTCTGTGCTTTATCGCTGGAGAGTAGAGGAGAGGGAGTTGGATAAAACGATGCTATCACTTACTTATTATTAGAGCTTTCCTCCCTAATTTGGACCTTTCATGCATATTGAATGAACGAGGAAAAAAACTGGCACTTTTCCAAATAGCGAGAAATAAAAATATACACTTAAACAATACACGGGAGAAGTGGAGCACATTGTTTTTCTGGAGGCCATTCTTTTCATTTGTTTTATAAATTAGAAAAAAAGCGCGGGTAATATATTTATGGGAGCTGGTTAGAGTGGGTGAGTCCTTTCCCGTAATGAAAAATACAATGGTAAAAGGTGAAACTACACATTTGTGTCCATAAAATATATAAGATATTTTTTCTCCCTTTTAAACTGACATACTTATTTGGAGCGAAGTTTAGCACGTTAAAAAGACCCCTATTACTTTTCTGGTGAATGGAGTGCCTCCACTAAATGAAAGCAACAACAAAAATGCTCCGAGTTTTTAGTTTCTCCCTGAAAAGGTTCAAGGATGTGAGGAATCTTAAAAAGACATTACACGGTCTACAAGTGGTCCCTGGAGGTTTATAAAAATCCTTTCGTTTGAAGATTTATTTTCTCCTTTTATGTTGAGAACTATTTAGATGGTCTATAAACTAAATGATTTAAAGACGAGAACCTTATAAAATACCTATAGTTTATGGACATACACAGCAAGGGAATGAGTAATTATGAGGGTCATCTTCAGCAGCTGAATATTAAGTGGGACAGCACACAGCAGAGCACTTACAGAAAATTCTTTTCTTCTGCACAATCTTGTGTCTCTTGTTACTAACACTTGTGTGAGCACACCTTAAAGACTCCATGCCTGCAGCTCACAACCACTGGAGAAAGTTGGAGTGAAGTGGTAATTTAAAAGATTAAAATGCATATTTTTGAAGCTTTCACATCCACTTCCATGTACAGTGAGCGTTATTAATTCACGGAGAAAATTTGAACCTTTTATTTTTGATGAAAATGATGTAAGGTCAGCAACGAATTCACCGAATAATAACGAAGCTCAGTGCTGAATGTAACCTCATTTCATCCACAGATTCCCACATACCTCATTGCTAACTATCCTCATCCTCAATTGTTTTTCGAGAGAGAGAGAGACAATAATAGCTGGTCAATTCTTATGAATATGCCGAGTGCAACCAGGTTAAGGTAAACCATGAAAGCTAACAACTGGCTCTCCTTATTTTTTTCTAATTTAACATGAAATCATAATGCGAGTACTTCGCCTTCGGTAAAGGTGTCTCAAAATAAAAGTAACCGCACTCGTATAATATTCTTCCTCAACATACCGGAGGAGAGCACTTGCTTCATGCCCTAAGCACTTGCTATATTATGTCATGGGCTACACACAGTACTTGCAATATCTTCACTGTCACTAAAGAGGTTACTTCTGCACCGCTGGCTTTGAAAGAATTTTTTCAAGGAAAGCGTCGAGTAAACTGGTGGAGCACAATGTGGATATTTACATTTTTATACTGTACGGTGTACTTTGCATTTCTCCCCGCCGCCGCACGTCTCCCCCACCTTAGCCATTCATTCCTTCATTCATTTGTGAAGGAGGACCGTGACGGTGAGCCAGTTGCTTCTTCTCATTTAAAACCTTTTTTCCTCTGGATATCCCCTGACTCCTTCACCTCCCTCCTTTCTCCACCATCTAATTCGTTTTTGGCACATGCACAGCAATAACAAAACAGCATCATCATCAATGTCTTCCCTGAGAGGCATTCTCAACCAAAAAAGGGGATTTTTTCTTCACTTTTTTACTATACATTTTTTGTGTCATGTTAAGGAAATCACCTCTTCTCAGGCTTGTAAACCTATTTCGGGAAAATGAGAGCGGCGAGATGCGCCGCAATAGCAGATTATTCATGAAGAAAAAAGTGGGGTTGCCACCAGACCAAGCACGATGACGGAAAGAAACTAAAGCCAAACCTACTACCTTTCTCATCTCTCATTTAATTTCTTAAAAAGGAGCTTCAACCACGGAGAAAAAAAACTTGTCCTGCTTTTCATAAAAAATGATCCCATACCACCTACAAAACTGAGGTATTTAGCCTCAAAGGATATGGTTGGTGAAAAAATACATACAGGAGAATATAGGATCAACAACAAAAAAATTTATTTTTCTACTATTCCTTTCCTTTCTTTTCATTTGGATGTAATGATGATAGGGAGCTATGATTATAATGCTTTTGTAAAGATAACATTAGTATAGCTAACCTATTCATCCAAATCTATGTGAGTGCGCGATGGTAATAATGCTATTAACTCTGCCACACACACAAACCTCTTCACAGAGAACAAAAAATATGCAGAGAAAAGTTGAAGGCCTCGCTGTGTTGTGTGTGTAATACACAATGCTGAGGTAGGAAGTATAGCTTAAGGTTGTAATGCATTATGTATAAAATGAAATATCCGGGGTCCCTTTGTAAAACTCTTCATTCAAAGTCGGCATGTATATTAATACTATTACAACATGCAAGGAAGCTCTATATTGTAGGCGTCGTCTGGCAGCTTGCTCAGGCTTTGCTTATTTCCTTTCTTCATCTCTCTATATCCCCCTTTTTCATTCTTTCTTATTGTGTGTGTATGTGTATGTGAGAAAAAAGCTGGAGAAAGTTCAGAGGCATGCACCCATGCATGCATGTCATGAGTGGTGGAGGAATTTGTTCAACGAATAAGTTGGTAAAAGCAGCTCTAAGGCTGGTTGTTGCACCCTAGAAAAAACTAGGAGCTGAATTGAATGAATGGATTACGTTTTCATTATTCTCTTTTCAGCTTTCTCTCTTTTTGCTAAGGAGTTTTGTATGGTTTATGTGGCTGTACGTATGGCTTGCCTGATCATGGTGAACGGGAACACAATGCTACCACAAGTTGGCAAAGGAAACCTTGTACATGAGGATGTTTGCTGTTTACTACATACTCCAGAAAAAAGTGTCTAAGAAAAAAAAGGGAAGTTAGAAGGCTTCACCGTTAATACCAACTTTTTGTAGAGTTATCGGTATGGATAGTATTTACGCACAACTGTGGAAGCCTGATGCACATGTTCTTAGTTTCATTCTCGGGCTGTCTTGTGGGACTGTCGTCTCACTTCTTGCTACTCACATCAGTTTTACGATTTCGTGGGTATGAGTAAATTTATATGTTTGCTGAGTAGATTAAGCTATAAAAATGAAGAAACTGGAGAGCATATTTTTAAACAGTGAAGGTTACAAACGACCCAGATCAAAATGGGGACGTGCTTCTGTGTTGGATATGATGGCCAGTCTCAGTGTTTGGAGCCACAAAGGATTATATGCAATGACCAGGAGCAATTTTTGATGTTGATGCATGGTTTTTTCAAGTGAAGGAATGATTAGAAAAAATATGTTTTTATGGATTAGTTCAACTCTATTCAGGGTTAAATTGGAGCATTGAGGATCCCAAAGTGGTGGAAGAAGCATTGATATTTTGAAAGTCTACTTGATTTGAGATTCCAAAAAAAATCCAAACATGTGCCTGATAAACGTTTGAGTGGGTGTGGGTACAATACAAACAGAGAGTTTGAGCATAATACAAATAGTTGTACCCAGAGGGGCTGTTAACGAACCCACTAGCTTATCGTATCTGTCACGTTAACTGTTTTTATAGTATCCTAAAATACTTGAGAAATGTCCTAAATTCAAGAATCTGTGCACATAACACGGACGCACAAAGGTCTCAAATCATTGTCAGATAAATAGTGTCAATAAAGAAACAGGATTTCTTACTATTGCAAACAATTACCACATTGTAATTCCACCCAATTCTATTATACTTTCAGCATGCACCAAGTAATTGTGTGAGCTGTGCCAATTTTTAATTGAACAATTTGGAGTTATGTAGTTGAGGTGTTTTCAAAGCTCTAATGCTTATAATACTGGCATCAATATCAGGTGTCCTTTTGTGAGTTTAATGAGGCAAGAAAAACGTGGAACGGAAGGAGAAAAACATAAATACTTTACAACGAAAGCACCCGAAAAATAAACTCTCCAAGTTTTTTCTGTTGGGAGAGAGGATAGCTTGGAGCGGAAATGGGAATTTAGGTCATTTCCGAATTGAGAACAGTGTAAACACGTTAAGAGCAGCACGGAAAAGCATATCCTTGAGTAAGTATGTTAAGTCGACTGTTCCATCACAAAAGAAGAGATCAGAAAGTCGGGAATGATATCATTTTTCCTGAAATTGGTATTCTCTCCTTCTTCTCACTTTGCCCTGTTCGTTTTTCTAGTGATCTTGGGAAATTGCTGATGTATCTTGATAGAAGGAACTGGGAAAGAATATAAAATGTGTAGCGGAGCGTTTGTAGGATGGATACAAGAAATAATGGACTCTGACTCTGTTGCAATTTTGGAGGGAAGGAGCAAATGATGGGAAAGAAGATACAAATTTCATCCATTTCTTCTTTTGAACACAACAGGTTTATTCGATATCAGGGATCTCGTTAAATGCCGTCACAACTCATTTCCTGTTCCAATTGAGCCATTGATATTAAAGGAAGTGATATTAATTGTACCGCTAGATGTACATAGGTACTATATGGAAATGGAATTGAAAGAACTAAAAACAACCAATAAATTGGTCGTGGCAAATCATGGTATTGTTATTTCGTACACGGGAAATATATATCAGCATGGCATTTGGTTTTCATATAGTCAAAACTGATACGTCAAAAAGTTTTACCATACCATGAACCAAGCCACAATGTACATTCACAGTAGCACATTTTTTTAGAAGTGTTTTCTTTGACACTTGAAATTACAAGATTTAATGTCGCCTCCCGCCTGCTTCTCCCATCATGAATTTTGATGGGACTTCTAAAAAACGAAAGATAGTGTTCATGGGTTGTTTCACGAGGGTTTGGTTGGACTGATCGTCATCATTAAATAGTCACGCATAGGTTGGTGCTTGTTGGAGCCTGCCATTTCTTTTTTGGCGCTACAAGTTTCATCTTCTTTTTTGCCTGAAGGCCAATTATTTGTTCTGGTAAATTGTCATGTTCGTTATTTGTACAACAACGAACATTTGTAACGTGAAGGATGAAAGTTTTCAGAATAGAGGAGCTGAAGCTGAAGGGAAGAGAAATGACTCTTGTAATAATAATAGTAAAAGGGAAAACGAGGATGCTCTATAACTGACAAGAAAGCTGTTCTTTACGGTCGACAGTTTATGTACCAAAGTCAAATGGAGGTCTACGCTTTACTTCATGGAGGGCACACATGTGACCGTACTTTATACGTGCTCAACAGATAGATCTAGACACTTCTGAAAAGAAAGTTTAATAGGGAAACTTTAAAAATAATTGAGTTTCGTTGCATAGCTGTAATTGTTCAAAAAGTGTGTTGTTTTTGTTGATGTCTTCGCCATTCTCTCCTTTTTTTGATGACTTCGTTTCAACCTCACACAACAGTCCGTAGAACAGGAAACATGCTCCCGTCGAAGTATAGGTATTACCACTATGGATCTTACTGGATATATGGGCACTGCTCTTTTCGCTTGCTTGCTCCCTTTTTCTTTCTCTTCGTTACATTTCCTTTATTCTCTAATTTTAAGGAGAAACTTTTTAAAGTTCCTAGAGCAGTTTAAAAAAACAATCTTACTTGTACAAGCCAAAGAGACCTTTTCTTTTTGTCAATTTATTGTTGCCTTTATTGTCAAAGGTGGTTCATTCACTGGTGGAGTTGTTGTTGTGAACTGGGCCTCAAAACTTTGTAATAATAATCATAATGAAATAACTCAACCTTTCGTAACACCAGCCTGAGGGCCACTTGTTAAGCAAGAGACGGTACAACTACGCATGAAGCTGGATCACGTCCTATGTACATATCTCTGGTTGAACTGGGAAAAATTCACAAAAAGTATGTAAATGTACTTAAAATACCAGTTATTCTTAAATGTTTGTATGAATAGTAGTGGTAGCAAAGGGATGTAGGTAGGAACAAACAAAAGTTTTCACACCCTCTATTTCCGACCAATCAGTCATTTTAATGAGTACAAATTATTTTTAGCAGTCTGGTTCTGCTCTATGTCAACGAAATAATTGGAAGGAATCAATGTTCTCTGAAGGATTTGGTTCATCTGAACTTAAACAGTAACTAAAAGAACTAAATATTTTTCTACAATGGGAGGAAATTCTTGTTAAGCCTGTAATTAAAACTCGTTTTTGTGTCCAATATTCGTTTCGTGATTTTGAGTATTTTTGTCGCGGGAGGCCTTGGTGGCAGTGGCCTTTATTGCCTTACGGAAAGGAATTGTACAGTGAGGGCAATACAAGAAACCGTAATTCAAAATGGCCTGTTCAGAAGTTGACAATTGAATTTTCACAAATCCGAGAGACTTCGTGGACAGAAGCATATGCTCTCAATCTCAATTTCTCTTCCTCTCGGCGAAACATCAAACTCGATTTTTCTCAGACGCATAACCCAGTTCCACCCACAAAAATAGCTTTCCACCGGAAAGTTACCATACTTTCTTTTATATTTTCCGCGCACACTATTGCATTTGGCAGGAATGGTGTATCGCTAAATATTGTTTTCCCAAATGTCGCACCGAGTTACATTGATATTACGCACATAAACTCATTTCATTGCAGTCTGTTGGGAGCATGGAGAGGAAGAAAAAATAACAATTTTGTTATCGTTCCTCTCTCCCTTCGCTTGCTCGGACGGAAAACTGAGTTGAATGAATGAAATATCTGTTCTTTGCAGCACAGTTGTAGAGTATTTGATGACGACGATGATTGGAAATTCAGTTCAGGTGAAGTGAAAAAAATGTAAACGGGAAACCCATACATAATTCGAAACTCAATTCGGAGTGGCACAAAAAGCAGACAGGAAAAAAATGGTTGACCGGAGAGCAGAAATTCCATTCTAGTCACCCGCAGAGAAGTGAAAGATATGAAAGGAGAAAGGAAAATGCCGAAAAGAAATACAGCAGCACATAACCTGAGATGTGATCTCATCGACGCCAGTTATTTTTGATAGGACTCCGTTTTTCTCATTTTTCCAGGCGACGGATTCGTCTCAGCGTGCATGCTAAATATAATGTAGCGCGTATATAGAGCTTTTGTTAAAAAATGGATAATGGTAAACATTTGTAATATGGTCCTTTTTGGGTGAAGTGAACATGCAATACTATATTCTTCTTGTTTTCTTAGTCAACATGAAATATTTTTTGCGAGAAATCTTATCATTGATGTAAACACACAGTTTAAACAGAGTATGACATGTGACCTCTAAACGTGAATAGTACACAACTACAGAATAGATTTTTGGGGGTGATTCATACTGCATCTGTTTTCTCCCTGTCGTGCTGAGTCATGTGTCCGGCGTCACAAACTTGACTGGAAATTTTTCTGTGATCTTAGATTTCTTTTTGGGAGTGAATGTGAAATAATGGAAGAGGAGGATATCGTATCTTGTACACACATCGGTGGTTATTCACCGTTCCATTCCGTTGTTAATGCAAATGTACTGTTTGACATTTTGCAAGGGTGTTGCCGTTACGGCACCAAGGATTATCGAGAGGTTCATTTGAAACGTGAGTGACCAAGTGCGGAAGTACACCGGGTGGTCACACTACACCACTACAGGTCCATGACAAAAAATCCGGCGGATTAATGAATAATTCATTTAGTGCAGTTTTCCACTCCTTCGTTGGATAAATCTGCCGGATGTATACATATGTTTGTTATACTGGTGAAGTTACTATGCGTGCTCCACCAACCGAGAAGTCCACTGCTGAAAAAAACAAGGTGACCGTACGTGTCTAAAAGTTGCTGACTTTGCCGAATTAAATTTATTTATTTTTTTCGTGTAATATCCCTTCTTTCTCACCGCATTCCTCATTCAATGATTTGCACGTGTTGGTGTTATTTTTCTGCTTCCGCCATTTACGATTAGCTGGTGGGATATGGGAAGTTGATTAAGCATTACGTAGTTCTTTTGCTGTGCTGTCCCGCAGTGGCGTTATCGGCTTTGCAGAGGCTTAAGTGTCGTTGGGAAATGAATGTATTCAAGTAGGCAGTTCTCTTTGGAAATGTCTGCTTTTTCGCTTCCACATACGAATGTTTTATTGTAGGCAAGGTTCTGAAGTGCAGGCAAAGGCGTATTTTTAGGTGTTATGCGACGACAGAATGTGGAGAATTGCTTCTCTCTAATATCTACATTTTGCACGTAAATCTATTTGAAGTAGTGACACTGGGCAGTCCGCATTGATGTTTAGGATATTGTTTTGTTCCAGCATTAACCATTTTACCTAGATACATGGTAAGTGTAAAGAAGAGTCAGTCGGACATGCAACGAATTTGGGATTAGTTGGATCTGGACGAATCAAACAAAGTGAATTGGAGTAAAGCTCCAAGTGTATTTCTCGCTGCCGCGAGAAAAGCCAGCTTTCACCGTGTCAGTATCATTCGTTCCAGGGGTGAAGTTTTGTTTAGAAATTCTGAGGCTGTGCTTGTGGTTACCTAATGGAATACGTTTGAATACAAAGCAAAGTGGGATTCTTACACAAAATCGCAGTGCAAACGTATGAGATTGAAGAAAGAGGCATGTTGGTGCAAATTGTCTTTTGTTCCTTTCAGTTAAACAAACATTTTTTGTGTAAAATAAATCAATGAGGAAGAAACGTAAGTCTTGACTTCCTCTGACTCAAGCCTAATGAAGAAATAAGCCGTTTACGAATGTCATCCACAGTTTGTATTTCTTGTGTCTCGGTTCACCAGTTGTGCGCTTCTTTAATATATACATTTGTACCTGTTTGTGAATATAAGCGTGAGAAGTGACTGTTTTCTTCCATATTTTTATCGTAATGAGCTCTTCCTTCTAGTGAATGCATTACATGTCTTCGCTGCTTCCAATTCTACGAAGACATCTTTCGTCAAAAAAGGTGCGTTCTCGTCGTTTTTATCCCATTTATTTTTTTTGTCAGTGTGGCTGCATATGTTGAGATATGTAAAATATGTCGTAAAATAAGAGAGTGGAAAGAAGTAAGAAGAGAGCAGGGAAAAACGAAGTGGATATTTTCGAGAAATGAAATGAATTTTTTTGTCTCGACAGTCATTTCCATCCCAAATCACACACAATTTGCTCAAGTTTTTTCTGGTAATAGTAGTCGCGGTCTCTTTAAGTATCATCGTCTTGTTGTCATCCTTCAGAAACATTCGCATGTGTGTATATGTTTTGGGAATTCATGGTCGGAGGACTTGATACTAATAAAGTACATCATGTATGTAACAATGTATATATTATGCACACACCGTGCCATTGCCGCTGCTTAGTTTGCTAAAAAGACAAGATGACGATGATGGTTTGTGACGAAGTGGAAAAGAGCAGGAGCACACGGAGATGGGAGAGTTTTTTTTTATATTCTGCCTAATGTTGCCAACTAAAAACCCATGTAACGCATTATAAAAAAGACACAAGCCCTTTGAGGCTTTAAGTAGACATTTTCGTAAAAGTAAAAGGAATAAAACGACAAAAATGAAGAGCAACGTAAGGAACGAAGTGAAGAGATAGAAAAATGCCAACTGGCTTCCAGTCGAGCGTGCACTCGCTTTCACAATTGTTACCTGAAGTTAAGCTGCCCTGTAATATAAAATAATAATATAAAAACTTTCTTCAGCAAAAAAGGGAACCGAAGAGGCAAAGCATGTTATTATCCGCTGGGATAGAGGAACGGAGACAGAAGGAGCGGAAGAAGAAGAAAAAGCCCGAATGAGCGAGTATAATTTTGGAGATGGACTTTCGCTTTTTCACATATCGCACAATTTAAAAATCAACCTGTATTGACCCGGGGAACCTATTACGACACTAGGAGCGAGGATGTATCTCTGTGCAGCACAGGAACATTCTCGTCATGTATGCTAGTCATACACTACCATGTGAATCCTTTAATGCATATCTAATTTGAAACTATGCTATTTCCTATTTCTCTCCGAGGCTGCGACTTTCACGAAGGAGAAAAAAGAAAATCCTTCCGCTGATCTTCTTAAATCCTCGATCCACCTCTAGAAAAAGAGAGTGAATGTTATGTCGGAACGTGTACAGAGAGCATTTCCAGAGGAAAGCTAATATTCGGGGAAGGTAATCTTCTTGTGTTCACGTTTCTCCAATAAACTTCACAAATCATACGCGTAAATAATACGCTCACATATATGTATGAATCAATGACTAAGGAAAATTTATTAATAGTTTTTCTATAGCCAGTGGTTTTTTTTCAACATGCTTAACATGAAGCTTGAGTGAAAGTAAGAAATTTTTCTTCGACCTCATTAACATTTTCTAGATTATAATCTCATCAAATTTTTTGAGGAGTAACTTTCAGAGTTTATTAAAATGGGCACGTTTGCTCACAGGTGACAGGCCGACAGGTGGATGATTGGATTTTTCAGCATGTTTGCGAAACATGAATTTTTTAAATCAGGAATTTATCGGTAAACTGTCAAAACGACTTGTCAATAAATCCTTTTTTTGTAATCTATCCAGTAGCAAAAAAAAATGCCAGATCGAATCAAATTCTGAATTTTGCCACTTGTCAAACATTACGCCGAGTTTTTATGATATATTTCTCTTACTCAATCGTGATCAGATTACATAGAAGTCGGCTAAAAAATAATGGGGAATCAGATCTGGTTTCGAGAAGTAATGAAAATCATATCAATACATTATGTGTTATGCAATGCATATTAAAACGTGAGTTGGAATTGTCAATGATTATTGATCTGCTTGTATTATGGAGCTCGGTAGCTGTGGTACACTCACGCAGTGAGTATCACTGACAGAACGTTGTGACAAAAAAGGATGTTGGTGATAGGACATGTGGTTAGTCATCTTGAGTTGGATTCCTGTTTGTTCAACTAGAACCGTATGCATGAAGTCACGAAGTGGCACATCAGATTGGATGTAAGTCTCTTGTCGGGGCGAAGGATTGTCTGATCTTTCGGATGATTTGGTAAAGTATAAACCTGACCAAAAACTTAAATGATGTTATCACAGGAACCTTGTCTGTTACATTACTATCCAAGGCACTTGACATGGCTGCTGTCATCAGGTTGGGGGTGAATTTGGAATGAGGATGGGCATGAATTAGCAATCATTGAAGTTTACATATTCACTTCGCTTGTGAAATTGTGATTTTATTTAATCCTTGCAGAATTCACCTATTAATATTGTGTCCCATTTTTTATCTCTTACAAAACTTAACGTCAACGTAGTTGACAATAAATATACATCAATGATTCACATGTCCTTTTTGTAAAAGATTTGATTTCAATGGAAAGTTTTTTCCCATAGATCGACTTCATTTCTATTATTTGATAATGTGAAACGAACATCTGAGATGTTGAATACAAGACTTCTTATGAAGATGAGCGCTCCTGAATGTCCCTTGTTCCATCACTGATTGTATTTCACCTACACAATCGCAATCCGGGTTCGGGATTGAATAGCGTAACAAAAAGTTTCTCTCTAATTTCGTAGAACTGCTAACAATGACGGGGATCAGAGAGCTTGTAAACTTTAAATTGGCATTCCTTCATTTCTTGTCACTATCATCATTATTCATCCGAAACGTATAGTTGAATGGCTCCATTTTTATTATTCAGAAATAATATGGCGAGGTTGGTCGGATACGCAAATGGGTTATTATATTATATTACATTTTCGTTTTGTGCTCTTATTCTTTATTCCCTGAAAAGAGGTACGACACGGGCTCCAAGAATGGGAAGAATAGAGCGCATGGGAAAAAAAGTCATTCGAACTAGATAAATAAAACCTTCAATTCAATTTGCTTTTATGTGCTTACCTTCACTCCAGCCAGTCGAACAGTGCGCCCCAGAAAGGCAGGAATCCCTTTAGTACGCCAACGTAAAATTATGCATACCCTGCCGTTTCGTTGATCACATAAAAGACTGAGGGAAAATTCTCTGGTGCTGATCTCAAAAGCGAAGTCATCAAGTTGGAAACTTTTTACCCATTGTTATTCCTAATTGAAATATCTGTTGTATGAATATTGTTAAATAAAAAGGTAAAGAAGAGTCGCGGAAAAGTTCAACAATGTATATTATAAACCGTGTTCAGCGTTGTTGATGTGGATAATAAAATTCACAAAGTCATAACCTTTTTGTCCATATTTTTAGAATATTGTTTCATGCTTTGAGAGATAAAAGTGGTCGTCATTTTTTAAGGTTTTTTATACGAATTTTTGTTGCTGTAAGAATAAGGGCTCTGCTAACATGCGCATCCACCAGTGACAACAAGAGCCTTGAAGTTTCTCTTTCGATATATTTTAGTGAGCATTCCCGAGTTTGAGAAGCACTCGATTTTTGCCAAATTAAATTTTGAAAAATAGTTTGACATGTCACCTGAACTGGAGTGAAAAGAATTGTTCATACTTTTCCCTGACACATCAAGTCAAATTTCTTTTTAAAATAATGTTTAGGCAGCTGAGTGAAAGTACGCATCAGTCCGTTGATGCAATTGACGCAAATTTAGAAGTTTTTTACGTCATTGTCACAATACACGGTTCAAAGTTAAAATGAGAAATGTTTTGTGTAGAAAAAAAACCGGCTTGAGTTTCAAAGAGAAGTTTTTATTTTTCTGAATGTGAAAAGAGCGCTTCCATATTCACAAAATTAGGGAGGGAAAAGTGCGTTTTAAAGTACGGAGCAGCAATATATCCAAGAGAAACGGGAAAACATGTCTGCTTTGAACTTTCACTCAGGTATTCAATATCAATTCCCGATGAAATAGTGAACAGGGGCAGACTCCTTCCTTGCCACCCTTCCCTTCTTTCTTGTTTAGAAGGTAGCATTCGAATGCTGAAATATATTTTGTGGTTTTGCTCAGCTCCCCTCTGAAGTCTGAGGTGCACATAATCATTCCTTCTCTTTCTGCCACTTCTCCTTGTCTCCATACAAGCAATGAATTTTTTAAGAAGCTCGTTGTGTTGTTCCTTCATCTGGGAACTCATGAACCCAACAACCTGGAACTTCCAAAAACGATTCAAAGTGACAGAAAGGAAAACTGTAAAGGTGTAGATGTGTACATTGGTTATCGTTCATTTGGTTGAACTTATGCGTACCAGCGAATGGATGCTATTTTTTCAAATAGAGGCAAATTGATACTCATGCAAGTGGTATGGAACAGTTTTTATATATAAGGATACACGAAAATATTTTGAGAAAGGTGCCTCTTCCATCGTGTATTCGGTGGCCCTGTCTTTTATTTCATTTGTTTTGTTTTACAAGTATCTTATCTGAAACAAGAAACACTGAAACATCTTTAAGGTGGAACGAGCGAAAATGTTTCCACAAAATAAATGACAAAGAGAAAGCTGAAGTGATCAGGTGTACTGTGCCAAGCAGAATGCATACAGACTGGATATGTCGGAAGAAGAGACTTTCTCGCACGTACTATTCCTCTGTGTATAATATCACTAAATATATGTCCCTCTCTACAATATTCGGCAAGATAAGTGCCATTTATGTGAATTTTATACGGCTACCTTATGTAAGCACACAATTTAAAGGATTACACCAGGGCATTCTGTCGTTTATTCTGGGCCCAGTCCTGAAAAGAATTCGGTTTGATCATGGGAAATATGGTGATGTGATGGGCTCATTCGTTTGGTTTATTTTTATTGTTTGCACGAAAGCATTGCTGAAAAGTGTGGAATTTAACCCGACAGTTCTTATGTCCCTTTC
>JAHZNF010000092.1:0-10802 GCA_027744215.1 Troglopedetes dispersus | reverse complement strand
GACTATTCGGTCGACATGAGACGAAACTGTTTGACGATGTCCCTTCTCTCCCTGTGTGCAACCGGCTGCGTGCATTTAATGTGAAAGACATTCAGATCCGATTGCTATTATTATGATCATAACAGTCATTCACGGAAAAATACATCAGTGCATATATACGAGAGCTGCTTACGAATCATGCCATGTTTAAGAAGAGACATTTTGCCTACCAGGAAACTTAAATCTTTTTACTTTTGTCCCTTTTTAAGACAAAACAATTTTTCGTCTCTCGAAAGATGTAAAGAAACCAGCGTGAACAGTGCAGTGGACTGTTGCTTCTTCTTTTTTTTAAAAAAAGTACAGCTTTGTTGGGACAACACAAAAATCGTTTTAGGTCAGACCGACCCAGTCATCATAATATCAGATCATAGTGGTTGGTACTTAATTAATCTAGGGAAAAGAAATATAACGCATACAATATAAAATGCTACACAAATAAAATTCCGCATTGTTTATACAAATATGTAAGTTTTTTAAATTTTTTAAATCTCTTTTTCATGGCGGCGATTTTATTAATAAAAAAAATTCCTCAGTGTACTTACTTTCTTGTAATTGTAACTTATTTGAATTAGTGACTTTAAACAACTCTGAGCAGTGGCTGAGAGCCTATGTAATACAACACGTGTTCCTCAACTAGTAATCAGCATACCCTAGTTGACACGAGCACATTCCTACGATCTACAGATATAGGACACAAGATTGCACGGACTCATTCACTCCTGTTATTTCTTGTGAACAATTTTTGCAGAAGGAAAAGAATTATTTGATTGCTATCGTCATGATCATGTCTTTGTAGTGCTGCTGTAATGGTTGCTAATTTTTTTCGTACTTTTTTTTCCTCATGACTTGAGCTTTGTCTATTCAATCTCTAATTCGCTACCGAAAATGGCTTTCTTTCTACTGCCCTTCAAATCCCGCAAACAAAATCAGAAAGCACTTGACTTTATTTGGAGGGTGAAAAGTAAAGGGAAAATTAGTTCTTGTTGTGCAGCGATACTCTTTCTCACATTCAATTGTGTGGTTGGTAATAATGCTGGTGCGGCAGCAGCGCTATAAGTCAGTGATCTATATGGTCATTTTTTTTGGACGGTCCAACTAGGTACATGAAAGAAGCCAAGGGCAATTGGAAGACATGCAGGGAGTAGCAATAATAAGAGGCAATGGCAAAATAATCATACGAGGATCTTGTTCAAGAGTACCCAAGCCATTACTCAAGATGTATAATAATAACATCCTACACACACTCATTTTTATCTACGCCGTCTATTTCCCTCCTTCTCTGGTTATTATTAAACTAACCGAACTGTGAGAAGTAAGTAGCCAAAAGTAAAGCCGTGTCCTCTCTCCTCGTTTGTAATGTTCCTTTTATTAATGAACCGACTACAGATGATGCGGTATCTTGGTCCTGCTCCATCCTCATCTTCTCAGTGACTAATGTGTACAAAAATCTATAACATTTTTTTCTTATTATTACGCTTTACTTCTTTTTGGATATCCTCTCGTTTTATGTAACCACCACCATTGTATGCTGCATTACAGTTCTGCATGTAACGTACAATGCACACTTATTATCCCATTCCATTTTTACATCCTTTTCGTTAATCACGCTGTAATATCGCATGTGAGACAATTTATATGGGATTACATGAGGCCAAGCAAAAAAACTAAAAGAGAGTCTCAAGACGAAGCAGAGAAAAATAAAGCAAATAAGAAAATTGACAAAATATATTGCCTGTGTGCAAAGTTTGTATCGAACAACAAAAAGTCGTTGTCTCAAAAAGAGCAAATAATAATAATATTATACGTGCACTCAACCAAGTCATTTGTCCATCCGTCTATTTATACTGTGTCCACAGACCGTATACAGCTTATCTGTATAAGAATGAATGAGCAACTCTACTCCTATATAATTGACCACTGTGTAGGTTTGCAATGGAAACAACAAAAATACCGAAAAAAACAAAGGAAAAAAGAAGACATTGACTCGACAGTGTCTCATGGTTTTTTGTTTTCTTGAAAAAAGAAATTCTCACTGCTTCACTCTGCCACAATAATGGATTTCGTAGTTTGTATCAGTTTTGCCAAGCAAACGGCAACATATTGTTCTTTGTGTTAAATTAGTTGCTCGTAAATGATGGTTGGCTTAAAAAACTGTATTGGTATCAAGCGGAAGAGCAAGTAAGTTAGTACAGAATAGCAAAAAGGCGATGATGATGGAGATGAGATGAAACGAAAAACAATCTGAAATTAAGCAAAGAGGAAAAAAACACACGAGAAAAGAGAGGAACTGCACCATGTTCGGAGTAATAAGTTGAGAGGTTGTTGAGGCATCAGATAGCACGACCGCAATCTTCCATGATGTTTTCCACCAAACCAAAACGACAAAATAAACGAACCGTTTACAATAAAATTGCCAAAAGTTGCCATTAATTCATTAGGGCTATTTTGTGTTTTTGTGATGCAGGACAACACACTTGGATATATACCACTCTATGGATTTCTTTTGTTTGCGTTCGCGGTACTTTTTATATTTTTGTCTCTTTTGTTTTTCCCTTCTTCAGATTTTTGTCATTATTGTTTGCGTTTGTGTGTGTGACCTCCGCTTTTACGACTCTTGAGTAAATGGGCTAACTGAACAGAATGGCAGTAGCAGGAAGAAAGAAAAGCAAAAAAAAAAAGAAATGGGAAAAGTGGAAATGAATATGTGCTATGCACTTAAAATGGTTACTTTTGTTTCTCAAATGTAGAAAGATTCGTTTTAGATTTGAAGGGCTTGGATCTAGCCGATCCTGGCTTCTTATATTTTCCTGTGTTCTGTTTGTGCTCGCTCAAAAGTGCTTGGTGAGGTCGCAGGAAACGGTTTTTAAAAATATATATAGTTGCGTGTAAAAACGTATGCGTATGTGTAATAGTAATGCATGTATAGCTGGCGCATAGTAGAACTTCGCAGTTGAATAATGGAGATGCATACTCATACAGAACTAAAAGTGAGCGGCAGAAGTGAGAGTACTAATTCCGATATAGCTTCACATTGTTACCGTCAATAACAAAGACATGTCATGTCACGATCAAGCAACAATTACCAGTCACCATTAAAATGTCATCGCCACCAAATAATAATCAGTGCAGAAGGAGGAACACCATGCAGTAATCAAGCAACCACAGAATTATCCTACTATGAATAATACGATTATATTATCGAGCAATAAGATACACAATAAATTAAATAGAGTAAAAAAAATATTTGAGAGATGGAATGGTTTGGTGAGAAACATGTTTGAAACGGTTCAATGCAACAATGACTGAATTTTCTAAAGTGTTTCATAATAAATAAGGATAATAATGCCATTTTACAATGATCAAGATGTGAACGCACTTTCTTCTTTACTTCTTCCGTTCCCATCATTCCATTTTCTTCCGAATCTTAGATTGGAATATAAATGCAGTATACACAAAGTCGAATAACGAAACCATTATCATCCGGTAGCATCAACAAAGTTTACCTTCTGCATTGTGTCTAGCGGAATACGTACGTGTCATCATCGTTGTCATTATTATTTATTATTTATTATTGCTACCATTACGACAAACTACAAATCCTTGTCACAAGACATCACATCATGCACACCTCCGAACCAAATCAAAAAAACACAATCCGAAGATGCTGATGGAGCAGTGATGATGGTGTGACAGGCTGAAAAGAAAGCAACTTTTAAGATTGTTTGTCGTGCAATTGGATTCTCACGATCAGCATGATCATCATCGTCTTCTCCTCACCATTATCATTTCACACAGCATCTTAACAATTCCCCAGGATAATAATCGTCATTCGCCATCATCGTCATGATCAAAATCAAAGAAAATGAAATTTACAAATGCTCATAATAATAATAAAAATAATAATAATAATAACTGAGCTGAGGAGCAGACTGAATGAATTCAATTTCTCTGGTTTCCCAAGAGACATAACGGAGTCTGTAATGGGACCAGACGGAGTGTGAATCTCTAGTCAAGAATGACGAGAGATGAATAATAGCTATGAACTAGTTGTACGTGTAAAGCGAGCTAAATTATTTCCTCAAATTATTTATGCAAGCAAGTGAAAACGGTGATTGCCGACACGGGAGTGACTTGAAAAAATATTATCTTTAAAAATTTTAAAAGATTCGCATAGTTACTAGACTTACTACTCATTGGAGAAGCGGCAATAATATGGTTTCATATTAATCCAAGAAAAACACAGTGACCACCATGACAAGATTAAAAAAATTGTATTGGTTAGATTGGTCACAAAATTTACAGTAAGGATTAATGGTGGAAGGAATGTATGGATTGACTAGAAAATGTTCGTGACAAATGCTGAAATACATACGAAACGAGTAGAAAGGTGATGTCGAAAATTTTTAATGTCTAATGAAATTCCATTTTGAACATAATTTTGACAATGGAAACACCGCGCCGGATATATTAAAGGCTACGACCGACAATTACAAGCGAACCGTTAGTCTCAACTTGAACAATGGCCAAAATATTAATGGCATTGCTGTGATGCTTTTCGTGAGACGCCAAAGTTACATGGCGGATGACGGAACGAACAAAACGGAAAATGAATGAATTGATGATACGTCGGGAAAGAATTAGCAGCTGAAAGAAGCAATGACGACGACGAGCGGGATGAGAAAGAAAAAGTGAGAGGAATGAGGATAAAATTTTATACAATACAATGAATCTCATTTAAATATTCCACCACTCTCCATCTTCCCAATTCATGCATATGCATAGATTATGGTTTAGGTAGATGGATGGTTTCCAACAAGGAATTATATATGCATAAAAGAACAATAATAATAATAAGGCATAGGAAGGAATTGAAGAAAGGATAGATAAAAATTAAATTACATATAAACTTTTATAATGAAATCTCTCTCGCTTCTCAAAAGTTGTCACTAACCATCGATACAATAGCATAACAGCAGCTGCTTCTTTTTACACACTTTATACATTTTCTTCTCTTCCTATCACTCATTCTCACTTATGCCTGTTCGTTATCGTAGTAGTAGGACACATATTATATCCATTCCATATTGGAAATATTCCAAAGCTTACCAGTAAAATAGCAACCAAATGACTGGCTAAGACTGCAGAGGATTTCTTGTCATGTTCTTCTTCCCTTCTCACTCTTATATTTCTCTTCTTGGATGCTGTGAGGAGAGCAAGCAAACAAGAATCAGAAGACAAGAGAAGAGCAGCAGAAGAAACCGAAAATCATTTCCATCACCAAACACGAGGCGAGGGACGTGCATATTATTAGATACACACTCACACACCGAAAAGAGTTTTTGTTGAGAGATTGTCACAGGGAGCCATTATCGGAGTCGTTGTCATCCATTTCTTTTCTTCGTTCCTCCTGTCCTTCTTTCCCATTGAGCCAGCCAAGCAGTCATCTTCCCATTTTTTGTAGGAAAAGTGGAAAAACACAAGTGGAAAGTCTTGACTATTGCTAAAACTTGTAAGAAAGGAGCATTTCGGTTTAAAGACAGCCCATCACATTGTGACCATCAGCATCTTCTGAATCATCTAAAGATTTTAATCAAAAAAAGACACAAGAGGATTGCAGATTGCTCCTGGCTTTACTCCTAATACAACTGCGGCAGCCACCAACATATTCTGTGCCATCACCGCCAGCATTATTGTTGAAGAAGGAGAGGAGAAGTGACGTGATATTTGAAGAATACTGGAATCATCTATTCTCTTTTCATGTGTGACAGGCAGTCCGTTAAGCTGAACTTTACGACAAGGCTCAATACCTCACTCACGCAAGCTAAAAAAAAGAAAGCCCTGATGTTGTGCTCCACTCCTGACGCTGTTTGCTCTTTCTGCCTTACTTGTACTCTACTTAAAATGCATGCATAAATTATGGACCTTCTTTTGGATATGCAGATTTCATATCAGATGGCACGGAACACGATTTTCACCTTTCTCCTCCCAGCTTTTCTCCGTTTTCTTCGAAAGCAGAAGAATGGGTAGGCAATTTATAAAACGCGAAAAGTGGAAGTCTCTTTGAAACGGTTCTTTCTTAACCGTTTTCATAAAAAAATTCCCATGCCATTTTCCAAATTAAAATCGTAATGTTACCATATACATACAATACAAGAGCATCGCTCCAATAGGAATGAGGAATGAAACTATTGATTTAGCGGACTCGTTGGGATTCAAATACCTTAAATATATTTAAGAATATTTTTATTACGACCACCGCAACTACTTTTTCCTTGACGGAATTCGAAAATGCCTTTGTTTTGCCTGAATATATTCAATGTATTGACTGTCAGGATGACTATTGTTGCTACTTCGGTACACGGTGCACTCCATGCATATCAATGAGGGAGTGTAAAAACGAATCAATGAATTTCTTCTTTTTTTCGTTCATTCAATGAGAAAATGAATGAGTTTGTAAATGAATGAAAGGAATGGTTGAACAATTGGACCAGGCACCTAACTTTTATTACTGTTTGTTAAAATTGCATGCATACATTAGTAAAAGTTTTAATGTATGCAAGGTATTCAAATTTCTATTATGTATGCGCGCATTCACAAAAGCCATCATTTTTATGTCTCGTCAAACGGTTTAATTGAACCTATCCATAAACGAACAAAAATACTGCATATTAATGAAGCAATAGAGTTACGTAAGAAGGATGGATTTCATTGATGCTGACAGCAATAACATTGTATTAGTTTATGTTGTATCATGTATCGGTATGTTTGTGTTCTCTAGTATTTTTTTTCTTCGTCACAACCCTTTTGCTCGTCCAGTAAGCTTCACATGCTCCAGGATTAAAACCCAGAGATATTTATATACTCGATGTGCTAAAAAAAGGTGTTTGGTCATGTCGCCCGTATGGATCTGGCCGTTCAAGGCATGGAAGGTTTGTAACAAATCAAGATAAAATAGGGACAAAGGGTTGCGCCACGTTTTTTTTCTCTTTAAGTGTGTGTGTATCATTTTTCTGAGAACACATTCATAAGTATTTTAGCTAAAAAAGGAAATACACACGAATGTTGTTTGAGTGCACGATTGACAATTTTCTCAAGACTGCTCCGTGAGCAGATGATTTGCATCATATTGGTTTTTTCTTTCCTCCAATAGTTTATTGTTATATATGATGAGCATTGTGACATCATCAATCACATCAATGTCTTTCATGGCTATTAAAAATTGGTGGAAGGAAGCATTAATTTGAATATTTAAATGAGCATGATGAACATTGGTACAAACGGTGTTCTAAACTCTGTCCCCGTTTAAATGGCGAGTTGAGTATAGAGAAATCATTTGACATTGTCAAACTATGCAGCTTAAATAAATGCATCTGTAAAAAATGAACAGTTTTCTGGAAGAGCAATATAAGGCAAGGAGGAGACGCTGACAATGGAAGAAAAGTAAGACTGGAAGCAATAAAAACTATCCAGGACTTTATTCCGATCTATTAACTCCTCCACTTGGTTAGCTGCAAAATGCTCAGCCAAGAGATGGAAATAAAAAGGATGCAGCATCCTTTGGTTTAAAGTTTAAAATCAAAAGGCTTTAAGTGCACAACACACCGAATTAGAAAGGGAACTCCTTTTTTTACTTTTTTTGTGCATCTCGGCTTTGTGTTTCTTTTCCCTATTGTTCTTTGTCAGCTTCATTGCCTCCTTCCCATCTCTTTCCATATCCATGTCACAAGTGACTATTATTATCTGTTCAAGTCATTTCCTCGTTATATTTCAGAAGAGTAATATCAGATATCCTTGCTTCCCGATTATAACTACGCGTGTGGGACATCGTAATAAAAAAACGGGATAGAAATACAGCATTCAATAATAAGTTTGGCACAAAAAAATTATTTCTTCTGGAAAAAATTCATAATCATCATTGTCATAATATCGAACAATGATAAAAATGGGGTGAGACAAATACGCCGACAATAAAACCACTATACAATCGACAGTCAGACGGAGCAGGAATAACAGAGGCTTTGACTCTCTGTCTGTCTCGCATTTGAACGAATAACAATAATATTATTATGGGGTGGAAAGAGTATAGATGGCAAGACGAGAAATAGGGAAAAAAGCGTGAGAAATGTTTAATGTATTTTTATTTCTTTTTATTTCACCAGCTTATTTGCATCTCTTTCACTCTTTTCTCCGAATGTGTTGTTCCGTAATGCAAAAATACATAATAATATTTATGTTCCTCGCCGTCTTTCTTTTCGGCTTCCTTCCTTCTTCCTTCGTTTCATTGCTCCAGCTCATCATAATCTCTCCTATTATTTATATCCTCCGAAATAATATCGGTAGTGGATAAGTGCATGTACAATATGCATCACTGCAGAGTAAAGGGATGGGTACAAACAAAGAGAGAAGTGGTGGCTGATGATGGCGATGATGACGACAGCGACAACGGGGGTTTGAAGTATATGCGTACAGCACAGTTTGCGCCACTTTACCATGAATGAGTAAACTTGTCAAATGATTCTTATATTTATTAATGTATTTTGTCTCATTTCTCAAAAAATGGATATTATTGAAGCGGCTGTGTAAATGGAACTCTGTGTATTTGGGAAATAGAGAAAATCCTTTTTTTTTCTGGATTTCACTCCAGTTTGTGTCCTTTTTCACTGTTGTTCATATAAGCCGGGAGAGCCTCACAAACTAGTCTAAATACACAGGATATTTTTTAAACAAAGGTTGTTATTATAATGATAACCATTAAAGCTACTTATTCTCTCTCAAGAGAGAGAATCTCAATGTGACCAGCTACTACAGTGATGCTGCTCAGAGTTTCAACGAAGCTGCTAGCTACACTACCGCTGCTCCTATCATCCTGTCATTGAGTATCTCCCGTTATTAATATTGCATCATTATGATTAGTGATTCCTTTAATATGCATACTCCATTGGGAGCCAAGCTGAGCAGGAGGATGAAAAACTTGAGTAGGAAGTGCAATGCAAGCTGTACATACATTCCAGTTGCCACTCTTCCCCAGATACGGAATCTGCTGCGATGTAAAACAACACGTTGCCTTCGATGTGATTAGTTATTTTCGGAAAAAAATAGTGTATGATGGAGCATGGCGTAAAGTTGGAACAGGAGCTAATATAAAATCTACATATTTATATGCACAAAAGTGGCCTCTTCTCCAGCACAATGCTATTTTTCATTTGAATGAAGCAATAAAGAAACAACTAGCGATTTTTAAGGATAAATGTGTATGCAAATGAACCTAATATAGGATGTTGGAATATGCAAGGAATCATTTATTTTGGGAGGCTCCCAGCAAAAACCTGGGTCTGATGAAATGTTACTTTTTATGGGAGTTTCAAAATATAAATAAATCATGCAATAATAATAACCAATCACCTATACTAACTCCTTCTGAAAGGAAAGCCTTTGTTGAGTTCCGCGAGAGATTGCCGTGCATATCGTGCCCGTCTATGTTTTGATGTCTTAACGAAGTAGCACAGCATCATGATGATCAGTAGCCAGGGGAGAAGCTCGTTCCATGCACATTATTTAATGAAAATGAAATGCTCAGTATTTATTATGCATATGCAAATAAACTGCAGAGTAGAGCAGTAATTCCCATTTCCTTTTCCCAGGGATTCCGATGAATGATGCAAATGTAACTGGAACTGATCGTGGTGTGATGATGATCATGACGATGATGTTGTGTCCTGGTAGTGTGGTGCTGAGGCTAGATTGGATCTGCGATCAGTCACTTAAATGGATGTGCCTTGGCTGTTGCTCTGCCACACAAGTGGGGTGGCAATGAAATGACAACGATAATGAAACTGATGGCGATATGAGATGGAAGAAAAAAATTGTTACGGAGGCATTCATAATGAAGGAAGGCGATCATTATTCTAATTCTTTGATTGATACGCTTGTACTCGTTCTCGGTCAATGCATTGAATGAAATATGCAAAGTACTGGTGAACAGTTACATTATTTGCTGGTATTCTTCAAGGAGTAATTGTAGAGAGGAAAGTAGGACAGAGAAGAATGGAAATGTACGTTCTGCTTGAACAATGCGTCTTTGCATATCATCAAATATGCAGATTTGAGTTCGATTCCTGTGTACTTATTTGTGTGCTCCATAATAAATATTCATTTCCATTCAATCCATTCATTTATTGAGCATGGTTCTCCCCAACCAACCCCTTCAGACAATGTCTTTTCCTCTCTTGATTTTGATAAAGTGCTCGTTTTCCTCTGTCGGAATTTTGTGAAATGAAAGGATACTACTTACAATGTACACACTAATCCATGTGCATATTAAGTAGCTCAGTAGATTTTATATAATGATTTGCATGTCATAATGATTATTACTAATCGAAACTTCAAGAACCAAATAAAAAATATTTTCCCAGGCATTTGAAACTGTTTACAATGTAAGGATTTCCAATCGATATTCAATGAATCAATGAAATAGCTTTAGTTTCCAAATGCAACGAGTAATGCCCGAAATAGTGGATTCTAATGCCATAAAGCAAAGGCTCAGCAAAGAAAATGCTTATTGAAAAATGATGCATTTTTTTCGTTTAGCAAAATGCAATTTTAGATTGTTCCTTCTCATTGATTGTTCATAAATTCCCAAGCTTTAAAGTACAGTTTGCTCGTTTGTAATAAACGTTGAAAGTACAAGATAAATTCTAAAAAACTAAACGTACATAAATGTTTAAAAAAATTTTGGATTCTTCCAGCTCGCCGCAAAAAGGTTG
>JAHZNF010000091.1:0-12706 GCA_027744215.1 Troglopedetes dispersus | reverse complement strand
AATCAAATACTGATGTCTGCGGATAAACAAACGCTTTCGGACTAAACGGCGTAATTTTATGGAAGAAATAAAAGAGATCAAATGACGTAAAAGCAATAACGACAAATCCTGAAAGAAGAATAAACGCAGGTATTTTCTTTGCAATTTTTGTAAAACGGAGACCAACAAGAAAAATAAATACTGCGACCAACGCGCTTGGTAACAACAAATTTTTCTTTGCAATTGCAAAGTGTGGTTCGTTTTGTAACAAAACAAATATCCACACACCGATCAAGATTAACAAAATACTAATTACAGTGGTGACAAACTGTTTTTTATTTTTTGCTTGCAGAAAATAATCCAATCCATAAGCAGCAAGGAATTGATCGATTTTGGGGGTACGGCTCTGCATACATTGATAGTAATTATCAAACGTATAACAAAACGTATACATCCGAAGGATTTGATGCGTTGCATCTTCGTTTAATCGGTGAATATGTTTCGGGATCAAAGGATGGGCAACTTGTTGATGCTGTCTCACGAGATAACGTCAATCTCGCGTCGGGTTATGGTACTGCCGATTTACGCGTTAATTCTTATAGACAAAAAGCATTGAATTTACTGGGTGTGAAATATGTGTTACATAAAGATGATGCGTTTGCAGATAAAAATGTCGCTGATATTGCGACCTTCCCAGAAGAGCGATATCATTTGGTCTTTCAAGATAAAGCATGGCAAATTTATGAAAATCTCCAGGTAACACCACGATTTTTTATCACAAAACAGTATCGTGTTGAGACGGATGCACAGAAGGCAATAGCATTGTTATACAGCGATACTTTTGATGAAAGAAATGAAATTGTTTTGGCAAAACAAATAAAATTAACAAAATCTATTTTACGACAGAAAGATGTACGATTGGTGGAATATACACCAAATAAAGTAATTATTGAGACACAGACAGATAGTGATGCATTACTTTTTCTCTCCGATACTTATTCACCGAATTGGCATGCAATGATTGACGGGCGAAATGCTGAAGTTCTTCGTGCTGACCATGCGTTTCGTGCTATTGCATTACCACCAGGTAAACACGTTATCACCTTTTTCTATAAAGACAGGTATTTTGAAATTGGGTTACTCGTATCAGCATTTTTTGTCGTTGTCGGTGGTGTTTGGGCATTGGTCACTGTACGAAAGAAACACATATGAAAAAAATACCGTTTTTGATTTTAGGGATTCTTGTTCTTTTTTCTCTCCCTGCGTTGTGGGGTTTATTGCATCCAGGATTTTTTGTGACAGATGATGGTGAATGGATGATTATCCGATTTTCTGCATTTTATCAGGCATTTGCTGATGGTCAGATTCCGGTAAGATTGTTACATCGGTTGAACTTTGATTATGGGTATCCGGTTGCGACATTTCTCTATCCCGGATTTATGTATGCGGGGATACCTTTCCATCTGTTGAAAATCGGCGTTGTTGATACAATAAAAATTATTTTCGGAATATCGCTGATTGGGACGACGGTATTTACGTATTTTTGGCTTTCTCATCTGTTTAAACAAAAAAGTGCGGCAGTTGTGGGTGCTCTTGTTTCTCTCTATCTTCCGTATCATTTGTACGACGTTTATACGAGGGGATCAGTTGGTGAAATTTTTGCGTTTCTTTTTGTGCCATTTATTCTCTGGATGTTTGAGCGGAAAAACTTCTTTTTTGCAAGCGTAGGCATTGCGCTTCTCCTTATCGCTCATAATTCACTCGCGTTCCTTTTCCTTCCCGTTTTATTTTTGTATGCATTACTCCGAAAAACATTTTCTTTTAAAAAGATTCTTTTGAGTTTTCTTTTTGGTTTGTTACTGTCCGCATTTTTTATCCTCCCTGCGATTTTTGAACTGCAATTTACGAGATTTGCTCAAACAGTTATTGCTGACCCGACGAACTATTTTGCAGATTATGCATTGATAGGCTTTTCGACGTTGCTTCTTTTTGTCTGGGCAGGAAGTTTGTTTATCTTTACAAAAAAGTTTTCTCCGGAATATTTAGGGTTAACGCGGCTCTTTTTACTCGTTACTTTTTTGGCGGTGTTTTTGAGCTTTTCTTGGAGTGAATTTATTTGGAAAATCATTCCATCTTCATTTATTCAATTTCCTTTCAGACTTCTCTCTTTTCTTGTTGTTTCCGTTCCTTTTCTTGCAGCACTGCTTGTTTATCAAACACAAAAGCGTTTGATGCGAAATATTATTATTGGAATAATTATCCTCTTATCATTTGGGTCATCATGGATGTATTTGCAGCCAAAAGAATATTTTGATAAAGGGGAAGGGTATTATGTGACGAATGAAGCAACGACAACGGTACAGGATGAATATCTGCCGCTTTGGGTAAAAGATCATCCAACACAACGAGCAGAGCAAAAAGTGGAAGTTGTGCAAGGAGAGGCAAGCATTGATCAGATTATTTATAATAATAAAACAATTTCTTTTGCCGTGAAGGCGACTGAAGATACACGTGTACAGATAAATACACTTTATTGGTATGGATGGGACGTTTTTGTTGATGGAAAACAAGTTCCTTTATTCACTGATAATCCAAAAGGAGTTATGCAAATCGATGTAAGTAAAGGTGATCATCAGATACGAGTGGAGTTTGGTGAGACACCATTACGGTTGGCGGCGGATACGATTTCTGTTGTGAGTTTTATTGTTTTAATCTATTTGTCATTCCGAACTCGTTTCGGAATCTTCTTAAATAAAAGATCCTGAATCAAGTTCAGGATGACAATGAATACATGTATGAATCTATTTAAAAAGTTTGTACCATTTTTATTGATTTTAGTTCTGTCTTATTTCGCTATCGCGCCATTTTTTCTTCATGGGTTTTTCCCAATGCATGATGACACACAGGTGGTTCGCGTTTTCGAAATGCACAACGCTCTTTTGGATGGATCGTTCCCGGTGAGATTAGTTGCTAATCTTGGGTATCATTACGGTTATCCAATTTTTAACTTTTATGCACCGTTTGCTTATTACGTCGGCGCGTTTTTGATGGCATTCGGTCTTGATGCTTTGGCTGCGACAAAAATGATGATGGCGCTTGGTGTCGTTCTTGCTGGCGTGTTCATGTATTTACTAGCAAAAGAATGGTGGGGAAGAGCTGGTGGTTTGATCTCCGCGATCCTCTATGTCTATGCTCCATATCATGCGCTCAATGTGTATGTTCGTGGCGCAGTTGCGGAATTTTGGGCGTATGCATTTGTACCATTAGCATTTTTGGGGATATATAAAGTGTTTCAAGAGCAATCGAACGTCAACGGTCAAAAATTGTTGTGGATTGTCCTTGGTTCGTTAGGTTATGTGGGGGTAATCGTTTCACACAACTTGACGGCAATGATGGTGACGCCATTTTTATTTTTGTTTGCATTTGTTTTGGCTGTATCACGTCGAGAGAAAATGTTTCTGAGTTTTCAGAAAGTATTTGTTCCATTAGTTTTTGGTATTTTACTTGCAGCATTTTATTGGTTACCGGCATTGACAGAAATGCAGTACACCAATGTGACCTCTGTGGTTGGCGGCGGTTCGGATTATAAAGATCATTTTGTGTGTTTTTTGCAATTGTGGGATAGCCAATGGGGGTACGGTGGGTCTGCTCCGGGTTGTATTGACGGTCTTTCTTTCATGATCGGCAAACTCCATATTTTTCTTTTCTTTTTAGGAATTGTTGGGGTTTTCTTATTTAAGAAATTTGATAAAACAATTTTTTTCTTTTTGCTCGGTGGTGTTATTTTATCGACATTTCTTTTATTGCAGCCATCAAAATTCATTTGGGATCTTTTTCCACAAATGGCATTTTTCCAATTTCCATGGAGATTTCTTTTATTGACAACATTTTTTGTTTCTTTAATAGGTGGAGCAAGTATTTTTATCGTCAAACGATTTGTTAGTTCGCGTTTGGTCATTTTATTTGCAGCAGGTAGTATCGCAATCGGTATTATCCTTTTTACAAAAGAGGTATTTGTCCCGCGGGAATATATTTCGAAAAGTACCAGTGATTATGTAAATATTGAAAGCCTTTGGTGGACGACGTCAAAGATTTCTGATGAGTATTTGCCAAAGGGTTTTCAAAAGCCGAAAAGTTTTGGAGAAGTTCCAAGGGATAAAGTTAAGCCGCAAGAAGGAGTTATTATTTCATCTTCTGATGAAAAAACACAAACATTCACTGCTCAACTTACAGCAACAGAAGCGGCAACGATCACTCTCAATCTTGCGTATTTCCCTGGGTGGAAAGTCTTTATTGATAGCCAAGAAGTTGCTTATACGCCAACCAATAAAGGTTTGCTGGTATCAGTTCCTCAAGGAGAACATAGTGTAACTGCTACATATTATCAAACAGTTAATGAAAAAATAGCAAATACGCTTTCTCTTGCTGGCATTTTTCTTTTGGTTGTTGTTATAATAAAGAACATCTATGGCAAAAAAACTTCCTGAGTTATCAATTTTTTTCCCTTTTTGGAATGAAGAAGACAATATTGAGAAAGTTGTCAAAGACGCTATCCCTGTTGCTGAAAAAGTTGCATCAAAGTGGGAAATTATTATGGTTGATGATGGATCTTCTGATAAAACGCTTAAAATAGCAGAAAAACTTGCAGCAAAAGATAGGCGTCTTCGCGTTATTAGCCATCAACCGAATCGTGGGTACGGAGCGGCATTGGCATCCGGATTTTCTCACGCACATTATGACTATATTGTTTTTAATGACGGCGATGGACAATTTGATTTTGCCGAAATTGAGAGATTTATTGAAAAAATTGATACAGCTGATATAGTGATTGGTTTTCGTAAAAAAAGACGAGATCATCAACTTTTCAAACGGCTTCTTCTTATGAATCTTTTAAAAATAGGAGATTTTCTTTTGTTCCATTTTTCTTTCAAAGATATTGATTGCGGATTTAAAATGTTCAAAAGGAGTGCAATTGAAAGAATCATGCCCCTTCGTTCTGAAGGCGCCATGATCACCACAGAAATTCTTGCAAAAGCAAAAAGGAAAAAACTCGTGATAGAGGAGGTAGGCGTAACTCATTACCCACGCAAACTTGGGCATCAAACAGGTGCAAATGGCCCTGTGATCATCCGTGCTATTTTAGAAAGCCTCATTCTGTGGTACGATTTACATTATGGACGAGCTTGATATAGCCACAGTGACAAAACGCTCTATACGGGGAGTTTTTGCACTCGTTTCCCGCACGTTTTTTATTCAACTTATTAGTCTTGGCGTTGTTACCGTTTTGTATGCCGTTTTGGCGGAAGAAGAAATAGGTATCTTTTTCCTTGTCTCAGCATCGATTGCCTTTCTTTCTTATTTTTCTGATATCGGGCTTGCTGCTGCATTGATACAAAAAAAAGAAGCATTGACCGAGGAAGATCTCAAAACGACGTTTACCATTCAACAGATCCTTGTTATTGGCGTTTGTGTTATTGCTTTTACGTTGTCAGGGTTTGTTGGTTCATTGTATGCGTTGGATTCAGAAGGTGTTTTATTGTTTCAGGCGCTTGTGGTGAGTTTTTTCCTTTCTTCTCTCAAAACGATTCCATCTATTTTACTTGAGCGTGAATTGCGATTTGATAAATTGGTTATTCCGCAGGTGATTGAGACACTTATTTTTAATGCTGTGGTGTTAGTTTTGGCTCTCAAAGGCTATGGCATTATGAGCTATACCTATGCCGTGCTGGCACGAGGATTGACCGGCTTACTCGTTATTTATTGGATTGCGCCGTGGAGAATCGGCATCAGTATCTCAAAAAGTGTTGCAAAGAAGCTTTTATCCTTTGGAATTCCTTTTCAATCCAATAGCGTTCTTGCGCTTTTGAAAGATGATTTGTTGATTCTTTACATGGGTACCGTATTGCCATTGTCTCAGATGGGGTATATCGGATTTGCGCAAAAGTGGGCATACACACCGCTTCGATTGATTATGGATAATATGATCCGGATTACTTTTCCCTCGTTTTCCCGGCTTTCTCATGATGCTTCAGCGCTTGGAAAAGCCGTTGAAAAAAGCCTTTTTGTCACGGTCGCACTTGTTTTTCCTGCGCTTACTGGGCTTGCTATCATGGCACCTTATTTTGTGCAGCACATTCCTAAATATCAAAAATGGGAACCAGCACTTCTCTCTTTGACACTTTTTGCTTTCGGTGCGGGTTTGTCTGCATTGTCGACGCCGTTGACCAATGCCCTGAACGCGATTGGAAAAGTGAAGATTTCTCTCTATTTTATGATTTTTTGGACAATCGCGACGTGGGGGCTTACGCCTCTTGCGATTTATCTCTACGGATTTAATGGTGTTGCTTTTGCCTCAGCGATTATTGCGACGTCTGTGATTGGTGTGATTATTGTAGTCAAACGATACGTATCGTTCAATCTTGGCAGTATTCTTTTTGCTCCCTGTATTGCGACGATCGTCATGGGTATTGTCATTTATTTCCTGAGTTCATTTTTCGCTAGCAATTTACCCCTCATTTTCGCTATGATAGGAGTAGGGGTACTTCTCTATTTTTGTGTTATGTTCGTACTCGGTCACAAAGAGTTGATCGCGGATCTGAAAGTCATTGGGAGTAGCTTAAAAAAATGAAAAAAGTATCAGTTGTCATTTCAGCATATAACGAGCAGAAGAAAATTCGTGCATGTCTCGAGTCAGCGAAATTTGCTGATGAAATTGTGTTTGTCGATAATTCCTCGACAGACAAAACAGCAAAAATTGCAAGAGAATTTACCAAAACAATTTATACCCAGCCAAACGATCCTACAAACATTGATTTACAAAAGAATCTTGGTATTAAAAAAGCGACAGGTGATTGGATTATCGTGCTTGATGCGGATGAGCAGATCTCGCCTGAGCTTGCAGAAGAAATTAAGGGATTATTGAAAAATGATCCAGAAGGAATTAATGGGTTTTGGATACCTCGCAAAAACATCATTTTTGATAAATGGATTCACCACAGCGGTTGGTATCCTGATTATCAATTGCGACTGTTCCGCAAAGGAAAAGGGAAGTACGAAAAGGCACACTATCATGAGCCGATTGCTGTTGTCGGTGAGACAGCAAAATTGTCCGAACACCTCCTCCATTATAATTATGAACGCGTTGGGCAAGTACTTTATCGAAATTTGCAGGTGTATGCACCAAACGAAGCGGAAGAATTAATTCGTAAAGGATACACCTTTAATCCACGCGACGCAGTCCGTTTGCCGATTCAGGAATTTCTTAGTCGCTATTTTGCCCGTGAAGGATACAAAGATGGCTTTCATGGCCTCATGCTTGCTGTTTTTATGGCAATTTACCATTTTGTTATTTTTGCCTATATTTGGGAAAAGCAAAAGTTTACTGATGGAGGAGGAGCAAGTGCTGAGGCATTCGAGGATGAATTGAGAGAGTCAACGAAAGAAATTAAATACTGGGTAAAAAAGCGACAAATCGATAATGAGAAACAAGTGTTAAAGAAATTTGGACTTAAAGTAAAAAGGAAATTACGCCTCTAACGCAGTATGAAGAAAATTGCCGTTGTCACCGTCAACTACAATACGGAAGATGATACCAAAACGTTTATCGCTTCTCTCAAACGAGTTAAGAAGCAAGATATGCATCTCCAAATAATTATCGTTGATAATGGTTCGAGTAAGCCGCTTGAGATTGCCTCTACAGACACAGTGATTGTTATCCGTTCGGAGGAAAATACTGGTTTTACCGGAGGTTTTAACCTCGGTATCAAACGGGCGCTTGCAGATGGAGCAGATTACGTGATGGTGGTGAACAATGACACGACGCTTGATCCCGATCTCTTTGTTGAGCTTCTTGCAGGGTTTACTCACGATTCGAAAGTCGGTGCCGTTGTCCCCAAGATTTATTTTGCGAAAGGCTATGAATTTCATCGGGACCGCTACACAAAAGAAGAACAAGGAAAAGTTATTTGGTATGCAGGTGGTTCTATGGATTGGGCGAACGCGCAAAGTGTCCATATTGGCGTTGATGAAGTTGATCGAGGTCAGTATGATACTGTTGAGAAAATAACCTTTGCGACAGGATGTTGCATATTGTTTCCCCGTGAGGTTTTGGAGAAAGTCGGGATGTTTGATGACGACTTTTTTCTTTATTATGAAGATGCCGATTTAAGTCAGCGAATTAGGCGGGCAGGGTACAAAATCCTTTATCTACCCAAGGCGGTTTTGTATCACGTCAATGCTTCGTCATCGGGAGGAGCAGGCCGGGGTAATACGCTGCAAGATTATTTTATTACTCGTAATCAAATGCTTTTTGGAATGAAATATGCGCCGCTTCGGACGAAAATCGCATTGATCAGGCAAAGTGTGCGATTACTTTTTGGAGGTCGCGAAAAACAAAAGCAAGCAATACGAGATTATTATTTAGGGAGACTGGGCAAGGGAACGTATTTTAGTTAGGGAATAGTGGATAGGTTATAGGTGATAGTTTGATATATGACTATTAGCGCAATTATTTTGACAAGAAATGCGGAGGAGCTGATCGGTGATTGTATTGAATCGGTAAAGTTTTGTGATGAAATTATTCTTATTGATGACGGTTCGATAGACAGAACGACAGAAATTGCCAAAATTCTTCAGGTAAAAGTGTATCCGTTGATTGCGCGAAGTTTTGCAGAGCGACGAAATTTTGGTGCGAAGAAAGCACAGGGAAAGTGGTTATTATATATTGATGCGGATGAGCGAGTTTCGTCGGAACTTAAAGAAGCGATTTTGGAAGCAATTTCTCGGGAGAAGTCACGGTTTGCTGCTTTTCGTTTGCAGCGCAAGAATTTTTATCTTGGAAATCATGAATGGCCGCATGTTGAGCACCTTGAGAGATTGTTTAAAAAGACGGCGCTTGAAGAGTGGTATGGGGATTTGCATGAATCGCCCAAAGTGAAAGGTACGGTTGGTGAACTGGAAGGATTTCTTTTGCATTATACACACCAAGATTTATCTTCTATGCTCGCAAAGACGATCACCTGGTCTGAGATTGAGGCACATTTACGGTTTGAACAGCATCATCCTAAAATGACATGGTGGCGATTTCCTCGGGTAATGCTGACAGCCTTTTATGATTCATATATCAAGCAACAAGGATATAAAGCAGGCACAGCAGGTCTTGTCGAAAGTGTGTATCAATCGTTTAGTATGTTTATTACCTATGCAAGGTTGTGGGAGATGCAAAATAAAGTTCAAAATTCAAAGTTAAAAGTTCAACATTAATGAAGAAAGTATTATTACGATTTTGGCCGGTGATTTTTATTTTTTTGGTGTGGTTTGTTTTTAGTTCTCCCTATGTTTTTCAACAGAAAGTTCCGTTTCCTTCAAAATATCAGGTAACTTTTTTCCCTCCGTGGAGTTATTATCCGGAATTTGCCGGTCCGGTGAAAAATGGCGCAATGCCTGACATTATCGGACAGATATATCCATGGAAACATCTGACAGTCGAGATGCTCAAGCAAGGAGAAATTAGCTATTGGAATCCGTACAGTTTTGCAGGGAATCCGCATCTAGCAAATTTCCAGTCTGCTGTTTTTTCGCCTTTTAATCTTCTTTTTTTGATCCTGCCTTTTATTGATGCGTGGAGCTTACTTATTTTACTGCAGCCGTTACTTGCCGGATTATTTTTATATTTGTTCATGCGTGAATTGGGAGTGGGGAAAATAGGTGCAACTCTTGCAAGCATCTCGTTTATGTTTTGTGGTTTTATCGTTGTATGGATGGCGTATGGGACACTTGGTATGGCGATTGCGTTTCTTCCTTTGATCCTTTTTGCGATTGAGCGAGCATTTCATCAGAAAAAATTGAGTACGTTACCTTTGATCAGTCTTGGGCTTGCAAGTTCTTTCTTTTCAGGACATGTTCAGACAAGTCTGTATTTAGCGATTTTTAGTGGGTTGTATGTCTTTTTCAAATTTGCCATAACAAAAAACGTACGGAGTTTTCTTTTGGTCAGTTTGTTTTTTGTGGTTGGTATTGGTATTGCCTTGCTTCAAGTTTTGCCAACGTTTTCGTTATATCAACAAGCGGTACGAAGTGGTCTTGTGGTGAACGATGGACAAATTCCGCTCTCACATCTGGTGACTATTTTCGCTCCTGATTTTTTTGGTAATCCGGTAACAAGAAATGATTGGATTGGCTATTACGCCGAATGGGCGACCTTTATCGGTATTATTCCATTTGTCCTTGCGGTTTTTGCTTTTTTCAAACCAAAAAGAGACGTGTTCTTTTTTGGTAGTGTTGGCATTCTTGCTTTATTATTTTCGTCCGATACTCCTCTTCGCCAATTGCTTGCTATTTCAAATATCCCTGTTCTTGCGACAAGTATTCCATCAAGAATGATTGTTTTATTTAGTTTTTCATTTGCAGTCCTTGCTGGTTTTGGATTTGATACGTTACAAACACTTTTGAAAAAAAAAGCGAAAAATAAAATCATTTTCGTTTTGGGAGGAATAAGTGCTGTGCTTGTTTTCGTATGGCTTTTATTGCTCGTTTTTCACGTTGTTCCTGCTGATAAAAGTAGTATCGCATTCAAAAATTTTATTCTCCCCACTGGTTTATTTGTTGCGTTATCCTTTTTGATTCTCTCTCAATTAGTTTTCAAGCATAAAAAAGCGATAGCAATTGTTGGTATCATCATGATTGCTCTGACTAGTTTTGACAGCTTGCGGTTTGCGACAAAATGGATGCCGTTTGACGATCGAGTGCTTGTTTATCCCGATGTGCCAGTACTTACAGCAATGAAAGAAAATGTAGGGAATGGTCGAGTTTTTGGTAATTTTGGCGCAGAAGTTGCTTCGTATTATGCTCTTCCTTCGATTGAAGGGTATGATCCCTTATACATTGAGCGATATGGTGAATTTATTTATGCCGCAACGACTGGGGAATATGTTTCGACTGCACGATCGGTTGTAGGATTGGATAAAAGAGGAAAGTATACCCAACGCGTCTTGGATCTTCTCGGTGTAAATGTTATTTATCAACCCATTGCCGATAGCAATCAAGTATGGGCATTTCCTGTGTGGGAGCATCCGGAAAATTTTCCAACCATTTATCGAGATGAGCGTTTCGCGCTTTTTGGTAATGCTTCTGTGATGCCGCGGGCTTTACTTTTTTCTCAGTATGAAGTGATCCCTGATGGGAAAAAGCTTCTGAAGCAATTTTATACAGAGGAATTTGATTATCGAAACGTGCTACTTTTAGAAGAAGACCCGCAGGTAACGGTAAACAGTGAACCAATAACTGTGAATAAAGTGGAAATTGTTTCATATGAACCAAATAAGGTAACAATTCAGGTTGAAACAGATCGGGAAGCATTATTATTCTTATCTGATAGTTATTATGATAGGTGGAAAGCATTCGTCAATGGGAAAGAATCCAAGATTTATCGAGCAGATTACGCATTTCGTGCAGTAATCGTTCCAGAGGGGAAGTCAACGGTAACGTTTATCTACGGAGGATTATTTTGATTTTGTTTTGGTGAAGAATGTATTTTGAAACCACGTTTTGATTTCTTTGATTGTCATGCGTTTTTTGGAAAATCGAAAAAGATAAACAATTTCAAGAATACTGAAAGTGTTAAGAACGAGAATGACAATAAACCAGTTGCGTTGTGATTGGTTGGCTGCACGCCAAAGGGCTAAACCTTTCCAGATAATTGTCCAGATAAAAAAGATATAGATAAGAATACTAAGCGGCACAGGGATATTTTCCATAAGAGTAAGCATATCGTAACATGAAGGATGGACAGATGCAAGAGCAGTGAAAAATTGCTACAATGGGTACTACGATGAAGATTGGTATTTATGATCCCTATCTTGATGATCTCGGTGGTGGCGAGAAATACATGATGACGATTGCCGAGGTATTATCCAAGAAACACGATGTTGACGTATTTTGGGATAAGAAAGAAGATCTTGATGGCCTGCTTCAGCGTTTCTCTCTTGAATTATCGAAAGTAAAGCTCGTCAAAAATATTTTTGCCAAAGGTGTTGATTTTTTTCAAAGACTTCAGGCGACCCGTGCGTATGACGTCATTATTGTTCTGAGCGATGGAAGTATTCCGATTGTTCTTTCGAAGCGGCTCTTTCTTCATTTGCAGCAGCCGTTGGATCAAAAGGCAGTTTCCTCAATCAAAAACAAACTGAAGATCAAAACAGTTGCCAGTGTGTTTTATAATTCTGAGTTTACCAAATCATTCAATGAAAAATCGCTCGGTGGTGTTTTATCGACAGTGATTTATCCACCTTCGCATCATGAAGTCGATTTTCAAGATCTTCTATGAGATTTCCATTTGTTGCGCCATTGACAGCAAGATGATGAAAAAGTTCCGATGGATGGAGAAAATAACCTAAATTTTCAATCGCTTCGTCCTGAATTGCAGCAATAATCTTTTTCCCTTTTTCTTTACTTTCGTCAACTTGTTCATACGTTAATTTATCTCTCTCAAGTAACGAATCCGCATAAATTTGTATTTTTTCTGAAAGAAATAAACATTATGTAAAAGATGACACGGCTTGTATATGGAGTAAATACAACGATATTTTATATTGTATAACTAGTCTTGCTGTTTGATAAATTTCCATCCTCTTGGTTTGTTAATCGAATGCATTTTTTGGCTTTAAAGAGGAAATGTACAGTTTATTAATGAAAATCTAGTTCAAGCTTTCGTCGACTTGTCCGTCGTCAT
>JAHZNF010000090.1:0-20408 GCA_027744215.1 Troglopedetes dispersus | reverse complement strand
CCCCCTTCAGGTAGTGAAGGGCCACCCGGTGCTGACTCGAACTAGCCAATTCCTGGAACGTTTTTGGTGGCTCCTCCATTTCCGGAAATTGAAGAACTGAGATCAGTTTGGATCTGTAAAAGTTAACAATGAGGAGACAGAAAAACAACCAGAACACCATGAACACTCGAATTCCGCCGTGACGGTATTTGGAGCGACTCGCCTTGGCTTCCAAAGTGGAAGCATCTTGTTCCAGAAATGTTCGAAACAAATAGCCGACAAGGTTCTGATTGGTGATGTGACATTTTTTAGATATGCCAAGAATTAGTAACTTAAACATTACCAGAGCAATTAGAATCGAACCGCAAATTGAAATCCATACCAAGTCTGTGAAAGGATAGTACACAGCCTTCCAGGGGAAATGTGGCTGAGGCTTCCCAGTTGTGAACATTAACCAAATGTACATGACCGGAGAAGAGAAACTGACTACTTTATTCCTGCTGTAAACCCGAGCCGTAATTTGTCCAATATCAGCTCTCTCAGCCAATAGATCTCCAATGGCCCCACTCCACGAGCCATTTGGGGCTTTAATTCCGGTTCCTAAAGTTGGTATATATTTTCCAGAACAGTTGTATCTTTCCATGACATGGTTCAACGCTGAATTCATCACTCCTCGGACGTTTATCCATTTGCCATCAATCTTTCGTATTTCGAAGACAGCTTTTGTCAACACCGGAGAGCTAACAACTAAAGGCTTCCTGTGAAAGTTGTCTAAAAAGTCGGGGAAGAGTGGTGAAGTTCCTGTAGGTAAAAATATAAGTTGTGGACTGCCCTGATCACAACAGAAACATGTAGAGTAGGCACGCTCAATCCGGTCCCCTTTTGGAGACAAAACTATGCCTATCTTATTTTTTATTCCAGAGCTTATCGTAAGATCTTCCAATACATTTGTGAGAGCTGTGAGACTGGATGATGTCGTGTGAAACACAAAATAGTCCGAATCTTTCTTAAAATGTCTCGGATTGTCAAACTGCGTGTCGAAAATCTTGCTGGATAGAAGCGCAGGAACAATGACCAATTTACATTTTTGTCGAAATTTTAACACTTCAGGAAAATTAAAGGATTCGTATGTATGTGTTTCCAATGTTGAAGATGGCACGGAAAATACAGTAATGTCGAGATATCGACTACTCATAAGTTTGAAAATGTTATTTGTGTCTTGGATATCCACGTAATTTTGACTTAGATTGAACTTATTTGAAGAGATGAGAACAGTTTGACACATAGCAATGTTTTCGGAATTTTTCCAAATTAACAGTTCTGACAAGAAGGCAGACGTAATGAGTGGTCCCGCTGTTACAAGAAAACCAATCACGAAGGCACCAACGAGAAACATTTTATTTTTTGCTGTATTCACTAAACTTATTTCACAACTGTGCTCCGGATTTTTTAAGCCAGGTATTATCTAAAGAGCCATTTAAATATTTTAAATCAGACAAGAAAATTGTATTGACATTTGGGCATATCGCAGAATCGCAGAAGCAATTGCAACATAAATTCACTTAAAAAATGGTGTTGATAGATTCCAATTTTGTATCATTTTCGGATCATACTTGACTGTCTCATCAATTAAAATAGGCGATGAAGAATATATACGATCTACCGGTCGCAGCTCTTATCATTAGCCAACTTCTTTTCAATTTCAAGGAACTTCTCGTCATATCCATTTCCTAGGCAGTATACACGATGCATCAATTGAAGTTCTTGTTTAATTATTTCCTCAGCTATAACGAACGGATAAACCTACCAATACTAAACGAAGGATCATCATCAAACAAAAATGCTGACACGAACTAGCCAATTCCTGGAATGTTTTTGGTGACTCCTCCACTGAACTGTAATATAAACGTTATATGACATGACATAATTTATACCTATTGCTGCAGGATGCATACACATTTTCCCATTCAAATACTTTTATTGAGCATTGACCATCTTATCGGCGACATATGGGTTATGTATTTATATGTGTGTCTGTCTGCCTCCTGTGAAATCCGTATCTAAAAAAAGAAACCGAATTTAGAAATTGTTTTCGTTGAATGAAAGGTGTCTTGTACATCAAGGATGTGCGTTATCCAGTGATCTTATTTCTTAATTTAAACGGTAATGCTCATAATTGTCCGGCGGATTTTTTGTTATTTTACGCCTAGGGTACTAGGTTTATTATGTGAGATACACGGTGTATCTCATGGTGTATCTCATAATACAAAGTTGCTCCAATTAATGGAGGTGTATGGTAATCATACACCTCCATTAATTGGAGCAACTTTTTCTAACTTTGACTTCTTCTCTTTAAGTTCTCATAAAATATATCATATCCCTCAACATTGATTGACAGTTTTTAATTGGCGAATTCACAACTGTAATTATCTGGAGCACCGGACCAAGAGTAATGAATGGAGTCACGCCATATTTGACGTTAACTGGTTGCACTGAATTTGTTAATGAAAAAAAAAACCAGAAGGTATGAATACAGAATATCATGGAAGGCAAAAAACATTTGAGAATATTTTTTTCATTTTTACTTGTCTTACACCGTAGAATACAGCAGGAGTAAAGTCGGTAATTCGTTAACATTGAACATTTCCACCATCGTATGTATATATCTTCTGCACAAGGTCGGTAATCACAATCCGGAGGTATCCAGCACAATAACGAATCCTTCGAGTGATTTAAGTGTAATTCCTATTTGCATAAAAAATCATTCAAGAATGTTGATTTCAAATCGAGTTATTGTTGACGATTGGACAGTTCCAAAGATTCAAATCCTTAGGCCTAAGGAGTTATGGCAAATAAACTACGTCCACAGCAAAGGTGTCATTATAATTGCATCAACAAATATATTTGCCCGTTTCATTAATTTTGATCAGCAAGACAAGATAACCCCGTGGTGGATAGCTTCATTCGAGTCCGATCCAAAACAATTAAGGAAACTCTCCTGGGATTTCTCTGCTTTGACATCATCAACGGAATGATAATTTTCCCATTGCATCACTACACTTGTTCCAGGACTCCAAGATATTTGAATTCCATTCTAGCAGAGGACAACCTATGGACATTCCTTGTTTCCTTCTTTCACCAACTCATTTCAACCTGTTTTACCTGGTCAATGACGGTCTTCTTGGCACTTTTCAATATGACCTTCGGAAAGAGCATTTCAATATGCCTCACCAGTTTACTGGAAGTGGATAACTGGGAGAAACACGAGAAGTTGCGAAATCTCCAAGAAATTCACTGGAGGTTCCAGGCATACACTAAACTGAAAAGGCTTCTGGATTCTTTCAACGAAATTTTCCAGTGGAACCTATTCGCACACATGATTGGAACCGTGATATATATTTGTGTGGCAATGTACACTTGCATGAGATACTGGAGGGTGCTGGACATCTGGTCACTTCTTCAGATGGCCACAACTATCCTGTTTATGGGGGTGCATACTGGAAGGATGCAGACGCGAGGATGGCGTACGAGAAGATTCTTCTGGAAATCGATGCATGCCGACCATTTGGATACAAATGGGGAAGTGTCTTCACTTTTACATAAACCTGGAACATTGCTGACTCTACTTAATGCGGTTATCACTCATATTATCATTATGCTGCAGTTAGACCTGTAATAAGGCGTCCTGTGTAATATTGATGTGTGCGTCACGCACTCATTTAAAATTCTAGGGTATTTTTAACAAGATAAGACTTGGTCGAAGAGGAATTCCACTTTTGTGAAGCTTGGGAAGACCGTAAAAAGTGTCTTTTGTAAAGTCTTATAAGATAAGACTTTGTCTCAAAAGTGAAAAACTTTAGAGTTTAATTTGTATTTTATTTAGTAAAATCTTATTGCACATGCGCATTTACTTTTTAGACTTCACAAAATCACACAAATAAATTTTCGAATAACTTAAAAATAGCAAACAGCGTGCGTTTAGTTTTACAACTATTTACCGATGTCTGTTGAAATAATAAATTCACGCATTAGCTTTAAAACCTTAACCGCAAGCATCATTAACTATATTTTTCACTTAAACTATGGAAATAACACTGTGAGTTTAACGAACATGTAACAAAAATTGAAGCAGGGACCAAAAACACAAAGATTGCAATATTTCACTTACAACAATGTTTTGTAAATAATAAATCCGGTTTCCTTTATAGTTTATCAAACTACCTTAGCATCACCTCAATTTTGCGACCAACTTGCGCTGGCAAATTTCCACAAAGAAGACAATTGCCGAAGTAGTAATTCCAACAAGAAGCATCATGTACGTACCAGTGAGATTTTCGGTTTTCAGCGTTTGAGTTTCTCCTGGAGTTTCATAAACTACTTCAGATTTGCCAACTGAAAGCTCCCAAGCTTTCCTTTCTTGTCTGACGAAAGCATTATCTAACTCCTGCCATTTCCCCCGCAATCCCATGGCCACTGCCCATATAATTACTTGATCAAATTTTTGCTTGTAAATTACTCCTTTTCTATAAACGAAGCAAATCTGAATTACTGAACTCCGATCCTGAGCACGGACCATAGGCGCATTTCCGTATTTATCCGAGATATTCTTGTGTATCACGTAGTCTGCCACTCCGTTCCAGGCAATGCAGACAAATTTGTGTTCTTCGACCACTCTCTGGAAACATTTCACTTCATTTTCCTCAAGAAGCATTTTCTGGAAAATTGTTTGGAAAGAAGAATGTCTGGAATTCTTCAGTATGGAATATGCCGCCCCCTTCAGGTAATGAAGGGCCACCCGGTGCTGACTCGAACTAGCCAATTCCTGGAATGTTTTTGGTGGCTCCACCACTACCGGAAATTGAAGAACTGAGATCAGCTTGGATCTGTAAGAGTTGACAATGAGGAGGCAGAAAAACAACCAGAACACCATGAACACTCGAATTGCATCATGCCTAGATTTAGAACGACTCGCCTTTGCTGCCAAAGTGGGGCCATCTTGTTCCAGAAATGTTCGAAACAAGTAGCCCAAAAGGTTCCGATTGGAGATGCAGCTTTCCCCGGATATGCCAAGAATTAGTAACTTAAACGTTACTAGAGCGATTAGAATTGAACCGCAAATTGAAATCCATACGAAATCTGTGAAAGGATAGTACACAGCCTTCCAGGAGAAATGTGGCTGAGGCTTCCCAGTTGTGAACATTAACCAAACGTACATGACCGGAGAAGAGAAACTGACTGCTTTATTCCTGCTGAAAACCCGAGCCGTAATTTGTCCAATGTCAGCTCTCTCAGCCAACAGGTCTCCAATGGCCCCACTCCACGAGCCATTTGAGGCTTTAATTCCGGTTCCTAAAGTTGGTATATATTTTCCGGAACAGTTGTACCTTTGCAGGACATGGTTCAATGCTGAGTTCACAGCTCCGCGAACGTTTATCCATTCCCCATCAATCTTTCGTATTTCGAAGACAGCTTTTGTCAACACCGGAGAGCTTACAACTAAAACCTTCCTGTGAAAGTTGTCTAAAAAGTCGGGAAAGAGTGGTGAAGTTCCTTTAGGTAAAAATACAAGTTGTGGGCTGCCCTCATCACAATAGAAACATGTAGAGTAGGCACGTTGGATCCGGTCCCCTTTTGGTGATAAAACTATGCCTACCTTATTTTTTATTTCAGAGCTTATCGCAGGAGTATTCAGTACACATGTGAGAGCAGCAGTGGTGGTCCTGCTTGATGATGTCATGTGAAACACAAAATAGTCCGAATCCTTCTTAAAACTTCTCGGATTGTCAAGCTGCGTGTCGAAAACAATGCTGGCTAGAAACACAGGAATAATGACCAATTTGCATGGTCGCCGAAATTTTAACACTTCAGGAGAAGATCTGTATGTACTATGTGCTCCCAATGTTGAAAATGGCACGGAAAGAACAGTCATGTCGAGATATCGACTACTTATAACTTTGATGTTTGTCTCTTGAATGTCTACATAATATTGACTTTGATTGAACATTGAAGAGATGAGAACAACTTGACAAATAGCAATGTTTTCGGAATTTTTCCAAACTAACAGATCTGACAAAAAGGCGGATGTAGTCAGTGGTCCCGCTACTACAAGCCAAGTAATAGCGAAGGCACCAGCAAGAAACATTTTTGCTGTATTGACTGAACTTATTTCACAACTGTGCTCTGGATTTTCTTTAAGCCAGGTATAGTAAAGACCCATTTGAATCAGTCAAGAAAGTTCAGTTGACATTTTAGTATGTGGAAGAATAGCATAAGCCACTGCAACATAAATTCACTTAGGAAACGGGGTTGATAATGAAGGATGCATAGGCATTTTTCTTTTCAAATCCTTTAATTTAACATCGAGCATCGGATCCATGATATATGTATCGTGTATGGTGGATTGTTCAATGCTACGTGGGCCAGTAATAAGTCGTAACTCAGTTTTGTTTCTGTATAATTTAAAATTGGTTGACAATATTTAATTCCGCTTCTCTGTATACGTTCCCGAGTGTTCCAATTAGCTTATGGCAGAATTTTGGAAAAATTAAAAATACATGACTAAACGTGGTGGCAAAAAATGGAACGATGGTGTCTTCTTGCTTCATGACAATTCACGTACCTCACATTTCCCATCGTAAAATAGGAAATTCAGCAAGTAAAATTTCTGGAACTCCACCATTCTACTTACAGATAGGCCTCACGGGCCCTATCTGACCAGTTTCTATTTCCAAAAATTAACAACTTTTATGTGACAATGCTTTACAATTCAAAAGTACCCCCTCAAACGTGCAACTGGATGGCTCCACGTTCGCATACCCGGATTCCACAACAGTGGAATGAATGCTCTTCTAAAGAGACTGGAAATGCGTGTTAGACTCAAGAGAAAACATGTAGTAGAGAAGCGGAATTGGAATTTAGTATTGTTAAGCCGCTTCAAGATTACGTTGAAGTAAAAGTGAGTCAGGACTTAATGAGCAGACCACGTACTATCTATACCTGTAAACTTGGTTTATTAATTATGAGATAACCCCCATTTATTGGATCAACTGCATAATAACTTTGGCTTCTGCTCTCAGACTTCAATCAAGCCAGGATTGCCAAGTTTTCATAAAATCTAACATATCCCTCAACATTTGACAGTTTTTTAAATAACGAAATTATATCCTGAAGTATTAGGAGCGCCGTACTCAAAGTAATGTTTGGAGTCACGCGATATTTGATGTTTTGGTGCTACCACTGAATTTGTTATGGATATTTATACGAAAGAAACCAGAGGGAATGAGTGCTGAATATCATTAAAAAACCAATACATATATTACCTTTGAGAATTTGTTTTTTTCGTTTTTACTTGTCTTGCAACGAAGAATACAGGAGTGGAGTAAAGTGGATAATTCATTGGAAATCGGGCATATCCACAATCTTTCCTTCTGTTTTTCACAATACTTTTTCGATTTAATTGCTTCAACATAAACTGGCCAATCATAACTTATAGCTAAATCTTTTTACTCATTTACGCAACTGATTGGGTCACTCGCTCATCCATGAGGAATTGTAAGAGAACAACGAGGTATGTTAAGGTATGCAAGAATATCTGCAGAGAAAGGATTAAAAAATATTAAATAGCCATAAACATACCGAATGGTAATGATTACTGAAAGATGTAAAATATACAGCAGAGAAGGTGGCCCGATTCAGTTGGAAAAGTGCTCCCGGTGAAATTTTTAGTGGCTCCAAAACGAATTTTGCGAAAACCATGAAGCATTTGGAATTTTGCTTGTATTTGTGCAAATGGAAGCTTTTTAGTGCAGACACACACTTTCCAAACTTTAAACAAAGACAATTAAAATTTTAGTAAAAAAATTACATTAACTCAGGTGTAAATTAGTTTGCTTACATGACTCTCCAGCCGTATGATGACATCACCAAAAGCCAATATTACAAAGAAGTTCATTAATATCGTAGTTCCAAAGGCAATCGTAAATGACCCTACGCCCATCTTAATTGAGAAGTCGGTCAACTGGAAAATATTGGTAATACTGAAAAGGAGCATTGACAAAATATCCACAGCGAATGCAAGTCCCAGACCTTCCTCCAAATCTATTGTGACATGTTCCAAACGATCAAGTAATTCAAAAACTTGTGTAGTGTCGCAGGTGTGCAAATTCCTGTGCGCCAAATCTGAGCAGATTGAGACACACTCTAAAGTTGAAATTGCATAAATTCTCCGCATGAAACGAAAGGTGTAAGCCACGAGGTAAAATCCACACAGAAAAGGCATTACAATGAGCATCCAAATTGGAGCAACGGACCAAATTGGAGACGCCAAAGCTAGTGTCATTCCCACAGAGCCTTGAATGAAGATGGGCAATATAATGAAATTTTTTAGGATAAATACTTTTCTGGAGCAAGATTGAATGTATTGAACACACTGATTCTGATCGGGCTTTTGACTCGACTGCATCAATTCCACAAGCAATCCAGTAAAACTTTTCTGAAATTTTATAATCTTATTCCGTTTGATGTAGGCGAGGAGTGTGATTGCCAAGTCAGATAGGATGAAATTTGCAGAGGTGAGGTACATGGTGAAGAATTCTGTTCTTGTGTGGAATCCTGATTCTTTTCCAGAGAAATTTATCACAACGTAAAATAGAAAGGTTGCAAGCCATGTTAAAACGTGATATGTTACGCAAATTACAACTGGTTTGCTCCGAATCAGAAAAGTGGAGGGTATTTTCTCGGGTAAGAGAAAATATCATCAAGCCTGAGTTCTTACTCATGTTGAAGGATGCTTTTAAAAAGTTGTGCAGAATAGTCTGCAAAGAGTCTTCCGAATTCATTTTCACCGGAATCAACTTGCTCAGTCAACTCATTTTTTTGTATCTGCACACTAACAGTTCATGAGCGAAGTTTGCCTGGAGTTTATAGCGTTTTAGATAGTCATTAACAGCCAAAACCAATTATATAAAGTACATATAAGATAATCCAAATCCACCTGTCGTGAGGCATGGAATTAGTTTCTCCAATACAACAGTCGGCAAGTTCACTGTCAAACCTTAACCATTAATTTGACCAATAAACAAATTACTTTTTGTTAAGCCTTGTGAGTTGGTGTTGCGTGTCTTGTATTAATTCAATCGGCAAGTCCGTCAGGGAACTAATTTGTTTTAGCAGTTGAAGTTTGAAGAAAAATAGTATACAAATTGTATCACACGATATCCAAATTCCTTTCAGTATATAACTATAATATTCATCCTTTGCCAATTGATCACGTCAGTTATATTAATTCGTTTTCGTATGTAATCCACACCCATTAATCGTTCATATTTAGAAAAAGCAAATTACCCACAAATGTATCCATCTACCATAGCTCACTAATTAATTAGGTTTTCCTTATCTACTATAGCTAGACTTAGTTTTTCTCGTTAATTTACTTAACCACCTACAGGAGGATTAAGCATTGAGTCAAACTTTAGCACGGGCCACTTTGAAAACTCTGGCTATCTTTAAAAAAAATGAATAAAAAAGTGAAGACGCTTGAGACTACTATCCCTTCATTCTATCAACCCACCGTGCATGCCCTTAGGCATATCTTCAAATTTGCCAACTTCACCGGAATATTTCCCAACCAAGTTCATTCTACAAAACTCGGAAATAATTTCGGACCTCACAAAGGATTCATCACAGCTCCGAAGCAAAAGTACTGGAATGTTTGGAACAAGTCGTGCATAATAATCTACGCGATTGCTGAAGGTCTTCACGTTTTACCTTTCATTAAATATCTTACGTCTGACAATGTGAAATCTCCTGTAGTTCTGGAAACACTATGTTGGCTCTATCTTACTGGAAACACACTAATTTCATTTATTATCTGGAACGTTCATTCAACAAATGCTAGGTTGATATACCTACTAAACGAATGGGCCTTCCTTGAACATGAAATCTTAGGTAATAATTTAAATTTAAACTTCTGAAAATATCATTTTAAAAAGTCATTGACCCGTAAGTACGTTTTTATTCCATCATTACTTTAGCGAGACAGGACGCTCTGGTGGTGAAAGAGATAGTCAAGTCCAGATCGAGATCAATTTGGAGAAATTTCTTATTATTTGTACTCTTTGGTTTAAACAATGGCCTAATAATCTTTCCCATGCAATTCTACAATTCTCCGAGATCTCCAAGATACATTTACTCTATCATGGCTGAGAATGGAATCGATTCCATTTGGCTTCTCCTTCTGTCCTTCCTGCTCCAGGTAATTGCTTGTTGGTTCACCTGGTCCATGATTGTATTCGTGAGTCTGCTGGACATCCCGTACGCCATAAGCATGATGGACTGTCTCACCGCCCTAATGGAGGTGAATTGCCCACATAAACCTGAAAGTTTGCACGAAATTCGTTGGAGGCTGCAAATGTACTCGAAGCTAGAAAGGTTGATGGATTCATTCAATGAAGTTTTCAAGTGGGACGTATTCGCACAAATGAGTGGAGCCGTGATGTACATTTGCGTGGCAATGTACATTCCACTTCGATACTGGAAGGAAATTGATACCTGGTCAGCTTTCCAGTTGGTCTGGTCCATCATTTTTATTGCTGATTTAATTTTGTGGAATTTTTATCCTTTGATGGGACTCGTTTGGGAGAAGTCTGAGGGATTCACGTCTGCCATGAAGGGAATGCTTCTGAATGCACAGAGAAATGACAAACTGTCCTGGAGTGACCCGGAAATGAAGGCGAGGTATGAGCAAACTAGCCTACAAATTGATACATGCAGGCCAATCGGATACAAAGGTGGTATATTCTTCACCTTCAAACCAGGAACGCTTCTCACAGTATTTTATTCCGTTATCACCAACATCATCATTATGCTCCAGCTTGACATATAAATGAAAAAAAATCCTGTACCAATAGTGATGGAGCACGCGCAGAAACAACAAATCATAAGTTTAATGTTAAAAATTTCTTTTCCAAAACAAAAATAAATGAAGAAATCTATCAAGCAATACATTCTTATGTATCTATTTTTATTATTGAGCACAAGAAATCATCGTCAAGATTGCATTCAATAAATTAAACTTTTTTAAAATTTAATTTTCCGCAACTCGCTCATTCCACAAAAATTGCACCAGAACTACCAGGTACGTTAATGTCTGCAGAAGGACCTAAACACAGAACATTAGCATGACGATAGTAAATCTGCCACAAATTAATATAATCCTTTCGTGACTTACGGTAGAGAATGTTATACGACTCAAGCGAAAAATAATTCCTGGTGAAAATCCAGGCGGTTCAGTAACAAACTTTATGAAGATCATTGAAAGTTTGATATTAGGATGGGATCTTTTTATTTGTAGTTTTTTCAAAGTAGATACACATCGTCCGACCTTTGTGATGAGAAATGGTTAGCATTTTACTTCTTACTTGACCCTGCAGGCGAGTGATGACATCACCAAAGGACAATATGATAAGGAAATTCATCGCGATCGATACCACATACAAGATCGTAAAAGGCCCAACTCCTAACTCAACTGTGAAACCAATAAATTGGAACAGGTTTGTAACACTGAAGAGAAGCATAGATAAAATATCCACTGCAATTTCCATCCCAATTGCATTTTCCAGCTCTCGGATAAGTTGCTCTAACCTCTCGATTAGTACCGGTGTCTTTGTTGTTTGGATAACTTTCAAGTTCTTATTCATCATATCAGCGCAAATAACAAGACATTCTAAAATGGAAAGTGTGTAGAGTTTTGGGACGAAGCGAACCGAATATGTGGAAATGTAAACGGTACACATCAAAGGTGTTACAATGAATATCCACATGGGCAAATTTGATTGAACCCAGGGTCCAAATCCAGATATCATTCCTGCAGTTCCCTCAATGAATAAAGGTAGTAGAATAAAGTTCTTCAGAAAGTTTACAAGTTTGCAACATGACCGAATGTAGGCAACACATTCCGCCTGGACATCTTTTTGACTGAAACAAACCAACTCTGTGAAGAAGTCGATCAGATTTTTTTGAAAGTGGATAACCTTCTCCCGTTTGAATGAATAAAGGTAGTAGAATAAAGTTCTTCAGAAAGTTTACAAGTTTGCAACATGACCGAATGTTAGCAACACATTCCGCCTGGACGTCTTTTGGACTGGAATAAAGCAACTCTGTGAAGAAGTCGATCAGATTTTTTTGAAAGTGGATAATCTTCTCCCGCTTGAAGTAGATCAGGAATGCGAATATCAAATCAGTTAACAAGAAGTTTCCAGAGTTGACGTACATCGTGAAAAATTCTGTGTTCGTGCTGAGTCCTGACGCTTTACCGGCCAAATGTATAATATAATAGTACACCAAGCTTGCTAGTAATGTGGAGACACGATAAACAATAGAAATCGCAACTGGGATGCTCCAAAATGAATATCGGAGAGTGTTATCGGGTTGAAGTGAGAAAATTGTGAAACCTAAAAATTTAGTCGGATTGAATGACAATTTAAGAAACTTGTGTAAGACATGGTCAAATGGAGCTTTGTTGGAATTCATTGTTGCTTGCATGGTCCAAAATTTGAGTTGGACCTGCTCCGTAGTGACACAATGGAAACACGCAACCCAACTTGATATTCGCAGAACCTTTCCTTGAACATAAAATCTACACATTTACTAGTAATTACGCAAATTGGTTTAAAAATTTATGAAGAACACATAACAATGTCAATAAAATGTGAATGTGGCTGAGCAATTAAGCAAATGAGATTAGGATTCTGAAGAAACAACATTCTTCACCGCTGTGCTAGAACAAACCAACCATGTAATCATGCCTCGCAATATAGAAAAGTAAATGCACTAATCTGATCAATCAGTGAAATTCAAATGGTAATATAAGGATATTAATAAAAGTTTGACGGTATATGTTTCAGTTTTGTATGTATGTCCGTTACATTTATCGGCACCATAAATAAAAATGCGGTTTTCGCAGACCGATGTAGCATAATATGTCATTGTTACCAACAATAATTAGTGATTTCCCTGCAACTATAGTTTATTCAAATTGTGCAATCGTCTGGTAAACTAAACGGATTGACTTTTAAACTAAAAAGTGACTTTAAAAAAATTCATCATTTATGATTTTGACAAGACAAAAAATTTCGATGAAATTTCTGGGTTGAAAAGCAAACACTAATCCGCTATAAGGTTTCTTCGGCCTCTCGTTCGTCCACGAGAAATTGCACAAGAACTACGAGATATGTAACTGTCTGAAGAAGTATCTACAACAAAAAACCTTTATCAAGTAATTAAACATGTACGAATTATGGTTTAAAATCTGATAATTTAATGACCCTTACAGCAGAGGCAGTGGCACGGTTCAACTGGAAAATGGAGCCAGGCGTAAATCCTGTATATTCCGAGAGAAGTTTTGCGAAAACCATGAACCGTTTGGTATTTACACCTGATCGATGCACTGCCAACTTCTTCAATGCGGAGGCAGATGTTCTAATCTTTGAAAAGCATTTTTAAATTTGTATTTTAATGTTTCTGGAGAAGATATATACACACAATATGGATTTTTAAAGCAGCTTACATGACACTCAAGTCGGCTAATGACGTCACCAGTTGCTAGTATTATGAAGACAATCATAAAAATTGCGGATATATACACACAATATGGATTTTTAAAGCAGCTTACATGACACTCAAAACGGCTAATGACGTCACCAGTTGCTAGTATTATGAAGACAATCATAAAAATTGCGGATCCATACGACAGCATAAATGGTCCAACTCCCAACTGAATGGTGAAACCAATCAGTTGAAACAAGCTGGCAATGTTGAAGAGGAGCATTGACAAAATATCCACAGCAATTTCAATCCCAATTGCATCATCCAAATCTAAAGCAAGGAGCTCCAATCGTTTCAGTAAATAAAGTCCCTTTGTCATGTCTAACCTAAAAATATTCTTCCGAACAAGATATGAGCAAATTGTGACACATTCTAGAATTGAAACTGTATAAATCCTCCGAATGAAGCGCACTGAATACGAGAAGATAAAAATTATGCAGGCCAAGGGGAATACGGCGAGCATCCATATTGGTGCAATTGAAATAATTTTGGGTTCCAGAACAAATATCATTCCTGCAGATCCAAGGATGAATGAGGGCAAAATAAAGAAATATTTCACAATGAAAACAGTTCTGGTGCATGACTGAATATACTCCAGGAATTCAATCTGAACAGGAGATGGACTGGAATGAAGTAATTCGATTAAGAACGTTGTCACATTTTTCTGAAACTGAATAATTTTTTTCCGCTTGAAGTAGGTAATTAGTGTGAGAATGAGGTCAGATAAGATCACATTTGCTGAGGTGAGGTACATCGTGAAGAATTCTGTACGAGAGCCAATCCCTGAATCTCGTCCGGCCACATTGGCAAATAGGTAGTACATAACGTTAGCAAAAATAGTGGAGACTTGACAGACAACGCAAAGTGCGACTGAAGTGCTTCTCAAGGAAAACTGTAAAGTGTTATTTGGCCTCAGCGAAAAGATAGTTAAGCCTGAATACTTGCTTGGGCTAAAAGAAGCTTTCAGAAAATTGTGGAGTATAGCCTCAAACCAGAAACTGGAACCCATGCTTGAGTATGTGTTTCGTGACTAAACCAAGTTCACCTTGTCTCTTTAGTTCACACTTCTGCAATGACGTCTAATTCGTCATTGAGTAACGAGTACCTTGCTAACAGTGACTTTGTGAATGAAGGTTAAGTGGCATAAAAATAATTTAGGCTTTACTTTTTGACCAAATAATAAATACAAGTTTCTATGATAGAAAAGGTGCAGTGAAGTGCATTTTAAAAATTAAACTTAGGTCTCGGACAATTAACTAATGAGAGTCAAGTTCGATTAACGGGCGATGAAAGTTTTTTTTAACACTACATTTGCCTGGTAACCAACTTTCTTGGTACATAAATTTACATACATTCGTAACCTATATAGTCATTCAACGAAACAATTAATGACCAATAATTGCATTCAAAAACCATTTATGCAATATGTCATACATTGCTATTTGATACACATTTATTACTAATAATTCCCTTTATTCAACAATTTGACATGATGATCGGGTAAACAAGTTCGTGAATGAAGACTCTTCACTGCTTTGTTTGTGATGATTACAGAATTTGTTCTGAAGATCAGGTTAGATAAGAGTGCAAGCCATGTAGTAATGCAAATATTGCATGTTATTTTAATCAAACTATCACTTAATAATTACATTTCCGTAAACAGTAGATGCAGAATTTTTAATAAATAAACTTTACATCTACAAAGAATAGTGTTAAAAATAGCCTTGAGCTTGCAAGAATTTTCATATAAACCTGCCTTATAACCATATTACTCCTTAAGGGACATTTCAGCTTATCGTTGTTGCTTGCCATGCTACGCTTAATGTTTTTGTCAGCCGTAAATTGTGTGCTTTTCATTATACAAGGGAATTCTACGCATAAAGATTAGTTTATTATTTGCTTGTAAGCAAGACTAGTGATTAAAATTAAATTCTAGCTAGCGAATATTGTGATGATGATTCTGACAATTAATTACCTATTTCTTATTCACGCTCACACCAGGATTTACAAATCCAGCTGCCGCAAGATAATTATATGCGTTACAACTGAATAGAGCATGGTAAGCAAAGTGTTGGGCTTATAAATGAAGAATCTTCCTCCTTTAAAACCGAACGGGGTGCATGTAGAAATTTCGAGTTGCAGTTGTCCAAGAATTAGCCTCCTTTCTGAATTGCCGCATGTGCTTTCTCCATTTCTAGAAAGTGAGAGGAGCAATGTTTTGCAATAACCTTGAAATTTTGAAGATGTTTCCCAAACCATTCCCATCATTGATACGAAATTCCACAGGATTCCGTGGACTACGAAAACGGCCGCGCTAATGCACTGGAGAATTGCAAATGTCTCCATTGTGCTCCAGTATCTCAAGGGAATGTATGTGACAAGGCAGAGGAACACCATTGCACACGCCATTTGAGAGAATACCAGCCATTTGAAAATGTCATTGAAGGAGTCCATCAAATGTTGCAATTTCAGGTAAGATCTGATTTTCCATTCCAACTCATCCACCGAGAAACATTTCTTGGAGGAATGTGAGATCAGAATGTCCAAGCAATCTGCCAAACTTACTCCGAAAAAAGCAATTGTCATACTCATCAGAAGTGTTTGACCGCATGATAAGAAGCAAACGAACCATTGATGCCAAAAGGAAAGCTGAAAGAGCTCGGGAGAATCAGCGGAAAAGCAGAAGTAGAGAAATTTAGGGAGTCGGGGTTGTTTGAAATGCTGAACCAACAGAGTTATCGAATTACAAATGCTAAAAACTACAAAAGTGGCTGTGAATTTAAACATTTTTTTCTGCCGACTGGATTCCAGGCGCTCCACCAATACTGTGTCTTGTCGACCTATCAGGATATCAAACTCATAGTTAATTGATTCATTTTTTAAAACATTCAAAAATTGAAAATCCCGCTTTACCAATTATTTCAACTTCCACAGTTGTCCATGTCTTGAAGAAGTCAATCAACTTGTCTCGATCCATCGAAAGATTCATCATGATAAATCCTGCAAAAGAGCTCAGAGACAGATAATCGTAGCAAAGTGTCTCTAAAACTGTTTTGAAGTTTATACCGGGTGAGACAAGATAAAAAAGAAGAGGAAACAATTGAAGAATCTGAAGTAGGGTGAAACTGATTATGCAAATTTTGTTCAGGTAATAAAATAATCCTTTTGAATTCTTGGTGACAATTATGTTCCCAGGGTTGATGGTCACATTATTACTTGGTAAATATACGTTTAGAGGAAATATTCCCGTGTGCTTGCCAATTTTATAGAGGAAATGCAATGCAACTATTGTTGGCCGAAATGATGAAAAAGGAAAATGGGTAAAGTGAGTTTTCATTTTTATGTTTCAAGAGCACCTGGTTTGTAACTTTTGAGATAACTTCTATGTACGTGTGAAAGCGAGAAAGAGAAAGCTTGTTTAATTTACCGAGTTTTTATGAAGTTTGCTACCTGAGGACTGTCAAAACAATCCTCGTGTCACGTAACCAAAGTGGAGTAAACAATTTACCCAATTGACTTACTCAGGAAAATAAGGACATTGCATTATTTTATACTTAAACTAATTATAATTTGGAAGCTTATATAAATTTACTGTTATATTTACATACTTAAGATAAATCATGGACATGTAATTTGTTTTCGTCTAAATAATAATGTCGGAAGAACAAGCGGGGTCATATTGGCCACAGTGGCATTGACTGATGGTAATGCAGAAAGGTTTCGTAACGCATTTATATCATTCCCCAACTAATAATGACTTCTCAAAAAACAACGTTTGAAACAACCCTCCATGAATTTTTGGAATCATCCTTTAACCTTTCTAAGTACTCGGGGTTCACCATTTTCTCTTTGCAAAAAAACAACTCTCTCCACTTTTCAGTTTGGAGCATCCCAATTTTAATTTGTGTTGTCCGTAATATCTTAATATTTGCTGCGACCATTACCCATATCCTCCTCGTCAGTTCGGCGGGCGAAAATTTTGGAGGAACGAAGACGGAACTTTTTATAATGTATCTGGTTTCAGCAAACTTCTTCACATCCGAGTTGATATTATCGCTACTCATGTGTTTCAGGCGGGAAGAATTTCTTCATTTTCAGCAAAATTTAACAACTTTTTTAACCGAACTCGTGGAATTAAGCGAACAACATGTTCAGATTGAATCTGTCAGATATATCCGGTCAAGCCAGAGAATTGTAAACTTCCTAAAAAATTTCATTATTTTACCGCTATTCATTTTTGTGTCTGTTTTAATAACAATTGCGTTCGAAGGTCAGATTGTTCCGTTTGCGCCAGTCTGGGTTCTCCTTGTGGTGCCCCTGGTATGCTCAATTTTCGCTAGCGAATATTCTTTTCGATACTTACCTAGAATGTACACAATTTCAATTATGGAGTGTCTCGCGCTTTGTGCAGATTTGATTTTTAAGCAATTGCAATCAGATCGCAATACCCCAAAATCACTCGCAATGATCAATCGACTTGACCACTTAACACGATAACTTTGCGGGTTCATTTGGGATTACAATTACACCGGATATTTTATCAATGCTACTTGTCAATATTATCAACTTGTTTCAGGTGATAGGTTTCACATTTCAGACAGGTCTTGATCTGTATTTCCTGGCTTATGGAACCGCAACTTTTGTAAACACCATCGTACTATTTGCATATTGTGACCGCCTGCAGTTTGACGTATGTGTGTACATCAAATTGAAACGATGTTTGTCTTTTTTAGGAATTTTGTCATAATAATATATTCAATGCTTGGAAACATTAATCCTAACATAAATACCTAATTTTAACAGGTTCGCAAGTGGGCATATCTACTGAAGAGACTGTCGTTGAATAAAAAAGGATCAAATATCAGATGCTTCATGACATTTACCAAGGTGGTCACTACCCGATCGGAAATCGTACAAGGCTTGACTTTCCAACTAAATCGGGCGACATTCGTTGCCGTAATTTTTTACCTTTATTTAAATATTCGTCACCAGATTTTCAGATGTATTTTCTACACTAACTTTTTTTCATCAGATCCATTCTTAAAGCGAATATGATTAACCGGGTTATATTATTTTGCGTTTTAAATAGGTGCTCCTGCAAACTTTGACTTATCTCGTGGTTCTGATTCAGTTTCTCTTGGATGAGCGGATTTTCAAATCAAATTTGAGCTTAAATTAGGTGCTTGCTTAATCAAAATATAAACATGGCAAAACCCAGCAATGTAATGCTTACGAAAAATAGGAAATATAAATAATGCTTCAAACGTGCAAAATATTATTAGACGCATGTTAACGTTTAGAAGTAAGTACTAAACTTTATGAAACTTTACTTTCATGCATTATAGAAAGCTTTTTTTGTCACGTGGGTATTCATAATAAATCAGCACTCAATAAGTAAATACTGACATCTTCCATTTCTTCCGAACCAATATGAAGGGTGTCCTCCCTCGCGCCATCAGTATGTGCAAAATATAATGTACTTTTCAGTAATTATTATTTTTACTAATTAATAAAAAGATTCACTGCTCACGATTGCAAGTTACATCAATAAGTTTAATATTACTTACCACGATTAATTTGGTTAGTGAATTAATAAATCAGCACTCAATAAGTAAATACTGACATCTTCCATTTCTTCCGAACCAATATGAAGGGTGTCCTCCCTCGCGCCATCAGTATGTGCAAAAGCGAACCTTTTATTCGATTATATTACATAATGTCTCCTTACATTTCATTTGCATCTTATCTATAACTTTATTTTCGAATGGCGCGGAATATTTTTTGGTGACATTCCATTTTGTAACATATGGCTCCTGAGTTTTTCACATCAAACATTATTTGCCTTATTAATCTTATTAATGACTTGATTCATTTACTTCATTAATAATGTACTTTTCAGTAATTATTATTTTTACTAATTAATAAAAAGATTCACTGCTCACGATTGCAAGTTACATCAATAAGTTTAATATTACTTACCACGATTAATTTGGTTAGTGAATTAATAAATCAGCACTCAATAAGTAAATACTGACATCTTCCATTTCTTCCGAACCAATATGAAGGGTGTCCTCCCTCGCGCCATCAGTATGTGCAAAAGCGAACCTTTTATTCGATTATATTACATAATGTCTCCTTACATTTCATTTGCATCTTATCTATAACTTTATTTTCGAATGGCGCGGAATATTTTTTGGTGACATTCCATTTTGTAACATATGGCTCCTGAGTTTTTCACATCAAACATTATTTGCCTTATTAATCTTATTAATGACTTGATTCATTTACTTCATTAATAATGTACTTTTCAGTAATTATTATTTTTACTAATTAATAAAAAGATTCACTGCTCACGATTGCAAGTTACATCAATAAGTTTAATATTACTTACCACGATTAATTTGGTTAGTGAATTAATAAATCAGCACTCAATAAGTAAATACTGACATCTTCCATTTCTTCCGAACCAATATGAAGGGTGTCCTCCCTCGCGCCATCAGTATGTGCAAAAGCGAACCTTTTATTCGATTATATTACATAATGTCTCCTTACATTTCATTTGCATCTTATCTATAACTTTATTTTCGAATGGCGCGGAATATTTTTTGGTGACATTCCATTTTGTAACATATGGCTCCTGAGTTTTTCACATCAAACATTATTTGCCTTATTAATCTTATTAATGACTTGATTCATTTACTTCATTAATAATGTACTTTTCAGTAATTATTATTTTTACTAATTAATAAAAAGATTCACTGCTCACGATTGCAAGTTACATCAATAAGTTTAATATTACTTACCACGATTAATTTGGTTAGTGAATT